>JADBJO010000618.1:122500-127500 GCA_016801955.1 Conus betulinus | reverse complement strand
AAATCACTCCTAGACATACTGATCCATCTTTTTGAATAATACGGCATTGAAAGTGACTATGTCATCTGTACCTCTAAACAATCCGGCATTGAAAGTGATTCCGTCGTTTGTCCCTTAGAAGAATAAGGTACTGTCAGTGACTCTGTAATATAGCCTTCTGAAGAATACGGCATTGAAAGTGACTCTGTAATCTGTCCCTCTAAAGAATACGGCACTGAAAGTGACTCTGTTCTGTCTCTCTAAAGAAAACGGCACTGAAAAGTGACTCTGTAATCTCTCTGACGAAAACGGTATTGAAAAGTGACTCTGTAATCTCTCTGAAGAAAACGGCATTGAAAAGTGACTCTGTAATCTCTCTCTCTAAAGAAAACGGCACTGAAAAGTGACTCTGTAATCTCTCTCTCTCTCAAGAAAACGGCACTGAAAAGTGACTCTGTAATCTCTCTCTCTAAAGAAAACGGCACTGAAAAGTGACTCTGTAATCTCTCTAAAGAATACGGCACTGAAAAGTGACTCTGTAATCTCTCTAAAGAATACAGCACTGAAAAGTGACTCTGTAATCTCTCTCTCTAAAGAAAAAATACGGCATTGAAAAGTGCTTCTGTAATCTCTCTCTCTCTAAAAAAAAAACGGCACTGAAAAGTGACTCTGTAATCTCTCTAAAGAATACAGTACTGAAGGTGGCTCAGTGACTCCCCCTTCCATCCACCTAAAGACCATGGCAGTGAAAAGAGTTACGAATTGATCCGTCCCTCTGAGTAACACGGCACAAAAAAAAAAAAAAAAAAAAAAATTAATCATTGATCCAGCCCTCCAACAACACGACAGTAATGTGTTCTAAAGTATAAGATCAGGAAAAATGACATCATGAGCCATTCCTCTGATGAACGCGGCATGGAAGATGACTCCGTGATACCTAAAAAAAAAAAGGGTATGGAAAAAAAAAACTTCGTGATTCACACCTTTAAACAATACAATATGGGAAAAGACTCCATGATTCACACCCTTAAACAATACAATATGGAAAAAGACTCCATGATTCACACCCTTAAACAATACAATATGGAAAAAGACCCCATGACTCACACCCTTAAACAATACAATATGGAAAAAGACTCAATGATTCACACCCTTAAACAATACAATATCGAAAAAGACTCCGTGATCCGTCGCTCTTAAGAATGCGGCATGGAAAAAAAGACCCCATCAGCCCCCTCCCCTCCTCCTCCCCCCCCCCCTCCCCCTCCCCCCCCCCCCCCCCCCCCCCTTTTTTTTTTTTTTTCCCAACAGAATACGGCGCAGAAAGAGATTCCATGATCCTTCTCTGCAAAGAGTACAGCATAGAAAATGACTCCATGATCTGTTCCTATCAAGGATACGGCATAGAAAAGATTCCAGGATCCGTCTTTTCAAAAGAATACGGCGTGGGAAATGACTCCATGTCTGTTTGTCTAAAAAAATGCAGCAAGAAAAATGACTCAATGAACCGTCCATCCAAACAATATGGCGTGACAAAGGATTCAGTGAATCGTCCCTCCAAGCAATATGGCGTGACAAAGGATTCAGTGAATCGTCCCTCCAAACAATATGGCGTGACAAAGGATTCAGTGAATCGTCCTTCCAAACAATATGGCGTGACAAAGGATTTAGTGAATCGTCCTCCAAACAATATGGCGTGACAAAGGAATCAGTGAACCGTCCCTCCATACAATATGGCGTGACAAAGGATTCAGTGAACCGTCCCTCCATACAATATGGCGTGACAAAGGATTCAGTGAATCGTCGTTCCACAAAGATTATGGTATGGAGAATAATTCATTGATCCACCTATCTGAACAGCATCACACATGGGAAAAAAAAAACCAACGTTATGATCCTCTCTCAAGAATACGACATAGGAAATTATTCGATGGTCCATCTTTCTGAAGAATGCGGCATGAAAATCGTCTCAGTCATCAGTCTGCTTAAAACTGACGGCATGGAAAATGGCTCAGAAATCCGCCTGTTTAGAGAACACAGCTCGGAGAATGACCCAGGTTTTCGCCTCTCTATGGAATAAGCTTACAGCTTGGAAAAATTACTCAAGGCTCCACCTCTTAGAAGAATACGCATGAAAAACAAAAACAAACACAAACACATATGGATTAGCTCGTTTCCTATGCCAGTACCTTGTCCACAAAGCCACCATCGCCCGACTGGTTTTGATATACCGTGATGTGAATTTCGCAGTCGGCCGAGTGATAAAGAGCATTACTGATTCACTGATCATCCAAACATGTCGGCGTATTTATTAATAACGCACATAGCTGCAGCGGTGGCGCTTTGAGTTTGTTTGTTTATTTCGTTTGTTTTCCGCAAAGGTTTCCGACAGGAAATTGCTGTCGCGACGACTGACTGGTTTTTATTTATTTATTTATTTTTATTGTTTAATCTCCATAGTAAAGAGTTTTCTTTCCGCCGTGAATATCCGCCTCTTCACGTACAGCCACACCACAGATGAGAAATCAATATCTAAAGCAATGACTTCATTATGCTGCTCTCATACGGTTTGCAGATAGGAAGAAGAGTGAAAGCATGTGGGCTCTCTCACTTCTAGTTAGAACCTACTAAATAGAAATGAAATAAGAATGAGTACGGGTCATCAGCAAAAGGAAGTAATTTCCTTGCAGAAACACATAAGCTAACAATTACAAGGGGAAATAATTCAAGGAAACAAAACCAAGATAAACAAAAATTTTCACTTGCGTTTGAAGCCAGTCACAACACATATACACATATCTAGTTTCCGTTCATAAGTTCATGCCTAGTTTTCAGTGCATAAAAGATATACATTGCCAAATTTCTAAGGATCGTAATGTTTTCAGATTGCATCAAACAAGCTAAACAATCCCCATTTGGAGAGTAATAGATTCTCGATGAATATTTTCCTCACAAACATGAGTACTTTAGACATTCAAGCAAGAAATGAAATTCGTTTTCAATTTTATTACAAAAGTTTTTTGGTTGTTCGTCATATCTGTTATTAATTTGAGAGAGAGAGAGAGAGAGAGAGAGAGAGAGAGAGAGAGAGAGAGAGAGAGAGAGAGAGAGAGAGAGAACCCGTGCACCATAATGGCGTGGTCAGTATACAGAATACTCCAATGGACGTATTCGGCAACAGTGGGTTGACACAGTAAAGAATACCTATTCACAGAACACTAACACACAGCAAGACGGCTTACGCACTGAGTCCATAACTCGTTGTTGGTGAGGTAACTCCGCAACCATCGAATCCCAGAGACCTCTACGATTCAGAGAACGAAAACGCCAAGATAATGTACTTACCAAATGACAGAAGGTTAATATTTTTAGGTGTACGGGGACAAGAATAATGGTCTAACACACATGTATTGGAAAGACGCCCCCTGTGTTCTCTAGCCGTTTAAGACAACATGGGTCTTGTTCAAATTGTTAAGTAAAACGGAGAATGGCTGAGTCAGACTCTAGATTGTTTCAGCTTCTTGTCTCTCTCTCTCTCTCTCTCTCTCTCTCTCTCTCTCTCTCTCTCTCTCTCTCTCTCTCTCTCTCTCTCTCTCTCTCTCTTTAAGGACACAGATAGAGGCAATCTTCCCACTTTAAACACTATCATAGATACAATTTCTCTCTTTTACGGCGCTGTCTAAGGTGTGATTTTTCTCCCTTGAGCGCACTCATACCTATCGTTTTCCTCTCCTTAAAGCGCACTCACAAGACAAACAACATGTCTCCTAACAGAACAGATAGTTGTCATTTCTTCTCTGTAGAGCAAAATCTCAGCTGTTGTTTGGTTAGATGTGGTTGCTGATCTACTTTCTTTCAGGTTTTGTGCTCCAGCACTGTTTTTTAAAGGATGATTTATTTTAGTCTCTTTGTATTTTCACATGTTTGTTTTCAGTTTTAACTTGTTTGCAGCCTTCATAACCCCATTCTAGTCGGCTGACCTACGAACATAAGAACTTCACACCTAAAAGAGCACCTCATAGACGTCATATGTCTCTTTAAAGAGAGTTAAAACGTATTCTTTTACACATAATTTTTCTCTGTAGAAAACTTTTATGGATGTCCATCTTTCTCCTTAAAGCGAACATTGTGTCATCTTTTCTTCTGAAAGCACTCTCACTGGCCATGTATTTTTGAGATGTAATTGAAGCACATTCATTGGAGATGTAATCTTTTTCTTTGAAGCACACTCACTGGAGACGTAATCTTTTTCTTTGAACCACACTCACTGGAGACGTTTTTTTTTTTGAAACGCATTCGTTGGAGACGTAATATTTTCTTTGAAGTGCAATCATTATGGACATAATCTCTCCATAAAGCGCACTCACTCACGATGTTATCTTTCCCCTTAATTTGCATTTTTTTTAAGGCTAAATCCTTCTCCTTACAGCTCACCCATTGAAGAAGTAATTTTTCTGTGTTCAGCGCACGCACTGGAGGTGTCATTTCTCCTTTAAAGGGCGCTGACAGGAAATGTGAAAGTTCTTCATAGATGTCAAATACTAAGGGTGTAATATTTTGTCTTACATATCACTCATGGGAGATGTAATATTTCTCCCTAAATGTCAGATATCGGGGGAAACAGAAGTTCTCCTTAGACGTCATTACAGAAGATGGTAATATTCCTTCTAACTTATCACCCACTGGAGATGTAATCTTTCTCCTAACATGTCACCCACTGCAGATGTAATATTTTCTCCTTACATGTCACCCATGACAGATGTAGTATTTCTCTTTACATGTCGCCCATTACAGAAGTAATCTTTCCCCTTACATGTCACCCATTACAGGTGTAATATTTCTCCTTCCACGTCATTCACCACAGAAGTAGCATTTCTCCTTACATGTCAGCTATTGGCTGTGTATCACTTCTCAGCAGTTGTCTCCCATTGCAGATGTGCATTTTTCCTGACATATCACTCACAGGAGATGTAATATGCCTTCTTAGGTATTCTTCTTATTGGGGAGGTAATATTTCTCCT
>JADBJO010000618.1:102500-117500 GCA_016801955.1 Conus betulinus | reverse complement strand
TGACTTACAGAACTTGGGATGGTTTGGGAATTTGGTTAGTATTCTGAGTTCTGATGTGCTGTCAGCTCTGTGCCCCCCCCCCCCCCCCCCCCCCCCCCCCCCCCCCCCCCCCCCCCCCCCCCCCCCCCCCCCCCCCCGTGATCGGCGGGGTTATAAACACGACTTTACCTAATGTATAAACAAGCTCTGCATGCTGCAGTTCTTAATAAAAAAGATGGGGCAGATGGCTTTGTGGATAACGCAGTTGTATTGGAAGTAGCGACAGCTCAGATGTGTGGTTCAAGTCTGTTTCATGTGCATTTTTTTTTCTCTCTACCTTTCCACAAGATGGTCTTGTTTTATGTGTGTTATTTTTTTTTCTCCCCTGTCAACAAGATCTTAAGGGGGTGCTCAGAGTGCTAGTCTCCAGGGTGGGACAACAAACCTTGGTGCTGTATAGGTCATGTAGTCAAAAGCATGTACGTAAAAGATTCCCCGGCAACAAGAGAACTCTCTCCTTAGGAGCTTCCATCCCCCCTCCTCCCCAGTATGATGCCTTTCTCCTTCCCTGCTCTTCTGTCTTTGTCTGTGTCTGTCTGTCTGTCTGTCTGTCTGTCTGTCTGTCTGTCTGTCTGTCTGTCTCTCTCTCTCTCTCTCTCTCTCTCTCTCTCTCTCTCTCTCTCTCTCTCGCTCGCTCGCTCGCTCGCGTCTCTCTTTCTCTACTTTGGGTTGTGTTTTCAAAGGATTTTGTTTCCTAGATTCACTTGCTTTTTTTTTTTTTCTTAAAAAAAAAAAACCCTCAAGAGAGACTACTGCAGAAAATTATTTCTCCAACTTGCAGAAGTTGGTTCAAATTAATTCCTTTCCGTACCCCATCAACGTTTTCCGTGATGGTGTTTTCACTAGCTTGGGTTGTGTTTATAGCCCCAAGGTAGTGGTGTATGCGTATGCTGTAAAGGCAGCGCGTTTATGGCGTATGCCACAGTCACTACGGTTCTTTTCAAGGCGTGGCGTGCTAAATACCATATTGACCATGGTAGGTCTTGCGTGATTCTGGCGTGTTAAACCGGAACTTCACATGCAGCTACCCCCAGGATAGTCCTGCAGTCTATAAGGAGCAACACATACCAGCACGTGATAAAGCGTCATGAAGCGACTCACCAGAGGACACACTGAACCGAATCATTTAGGTGGTGTTCACCGGTGCCTATTCTGGTCCAGCATACTCACGACAGCACCTGCTAAGCCCTTGCTGACGGGAAAACTAGTTGCAGAACGAGCGAGCGTGGGTGAGGGCGCCACCAAGTCTGTCAACGACAGTGCCCATGGACTTGCTGATACCTATGACTCGAACACGAATCACAGTAGAAGACATGCACGTGGACAGGAACTCAAAGGTGGGGCAGGGCCCGTACAGCCACCGAACTGGACACTTATTCTATGATGGCCAGTAAGGATGATGATGGTGATCATGATAATGATGATGATGAGGAGGAGGGTAATGAAAATGATGATGATGATGATGATGATGATGATGATGATGATGATGATGATGATGATCATGACGACGACGACGACGACGACGACGACGTGTGTGAATCGTTCAGGGGTGAGAAGCAGAGAATTCTGCTCTCATTCCTAAACGATTCACACACACACACACACACACACACACACACACACACACACACACACACACACACACACACACACACACATTAGCGCGCGAGCACACACACACACACACACACACACACACACACACACACACACACACACACACACACACACACACACACACACACACACACAAGGACGCGCGCTTACGCATACACATAAATACGTGCGCGAGTACACACACACGCACACCCACCCACCCACCCACCCCCCACACACACACGCGCGCGCGCGCGCACGTCTCTTCAAAAAAGCTAAAGGAACCTGTTCGTGGCCATTTGTAAAATGACCATGCATTTATAACCGTCTCTAGGCTCGCGCACTGACGTGTGCATACGTGTGTGTGTGTGTGTGTGTGTGTGTGTGTGTGTGTGTGTGTGTGTGTGTGTGTGTGTTTGAGGGGGGGGGGGGGGAGAGAGAGAGAGAGAGAGAGAGAGAGAGAGAGAGAGAGAGAGAGAGAGAGAGAGAGAGAGAGAGAGAGAGAGAGACGCACTCACATGAGGGGGTCCATTGAAAACCAAGCCGATTTGAAAGCTCGGTGGCCGATCCGCCTTGCCGACTAAGTGTCGTTTCAGAAGACAAAGCTGCTCTGCCTTGCCGCTCTGTCTAGTTCCGTTGACAAACGCAGGCCTTTCCAGGACGTCTTGGTAGGGGAAAACAACCAAACAAATAAACAACCCACCCAAACTACGAAACAAACAAAACAAAACAAGCAGAAAATATCAGGAATCGTGCTATTAGTCACCTCCAAATGTATCTGAAAGAATCTTGGATCTGTCACGTTGTTGAGAAGTGATAACAATAAGAACAGGCCAATGGAGAACAGAACAGGGGGCAGAACAGACCACAATTCAAACCAAACCAGGACATAGCAGACCGTAACAAATCTCACCAAAACGGAACGTAAAAGGCTGGAACAAATGGGGACAAAACAGAACATAACAGAACGGAACAAACAAGAACACAATAGAACGAAGCAGAAATGAAGAAAATAGAACATGGCAGACTGGAACAAAAAAAAGGGGGCACAAAATGGGACAAATAGACCAAAATTACTCAGGACAATTAAAGCATGGCACACCGGAATAAACCAAAGAAACAGACCATTCAAGACCGAAAGAAGCCAGAACAAAACAGAACGTAGCAGACAGAACAAACCAGAAGAAAATGGGACATCACAAGACCAGAACGAACAAACCAGAACGAATTGAACAGAACGAATCAGGACAGAACTGAACACATGAAACTATTTCCTAACAGTCTGGAACAGAAAATAGTAAGAGCTTAACATTGACAAGATAGAACTTATATAGGATAGGACAGAACAGAACAGAACAGAATTTAACAAACCAGGTCAGAACAGAGCATGGAACTTTAGAAAGCAGGATAGAAACGGGTACGATATCTAACAAAGCAGAACGGAACACAACTTAGCTATTTTGAAACCAGGACAGAACAAAAGATTGAACTTAATAAACAGGACAGAACAGAAAACAGCAGAACTTACAACAAACCAGGACAGAACACAACGTAGCAGAACTCACAACAAAACCAGGACAGAACACAACGTAGCAGAACTTACAACAAACCAGGACAGAACACAACACAGCAGAACTTACAACAAACCAGAACAGAGCACAACATAGCAGAACTTACAACAAACCAGGACGGAACATAACACAGCAGAACTTACAATAAAACCAGGACAGAACATAACACAGCAGAACATACAACAAACCAGGACAGAACATAACACAGCAGAACATACAACAAACCAGGACAGAACATAACACAGCAGAACACATACAACAAACTAAGACAGAATAGAATAATAAGCAGAACTTACAACAAACCAGGATAGAACTTAACACAGCAGAACATACAACAAACCAGGACAGAACGTAACACAGCAGAACATACAACAAACCAAGACAGAACAGAATAAGCATAAGCAGAAGTTACAACAAACCAGGACAGAACATAACACAGCAGAACTTACAACAAACCAGGACAGAACATAACACAGCAGAACTTACAACAAACCAGGACAGAACAAAACATTGAACTTAACAAACCAGGACAGAACATAACACAACAGAACTTACCACAAACCAGGACAGAACACAACATAACAGAACTTACAACAAACCAGGACAGAACACAACAGAACTTACAACAAACCAGGACAGAACAAAACACAGCAGAAAGAACTCAACAAACCAGAACAGAACAACAGAACTTACAACAAACCAGGACAGAACACAAACATAGCAGAACTTACAACAAACCAGGAAAGACACACAACATAGCAGAACTTACAACAAACAGGACAGACCAGGAAACAGCACAAACCAAAGCAGACATGAAACAGGTTCCCAGGACCAAGTCGATTGCTAGACTGCAGTGGGTTCCCACCCACTGTGGTGTCACGGCAATGAGAAGGAAGAACATGGTCAAACTTAGCAAACCAGAACAGTGTTACACACAGTAAACTAAGCAAACCAGAACAGCGCAGAACACAGTAAAACTAAGCAAACCAGAACAGTGCAAAACACAGTAAAACTAGCAAACCAGAACAGCGCAGAACGCAGTAAAAATTAAGCAAACCAGAACAGCGCAAAACACAGTAAAACTAAGCAAACCAGAACAGTGCAGAGCACAGTAGAAGTTAGCAAACCAGAACAGTGCAGAACACAGTAAAACTAAGCGAACCAGAACAGTGCAGAACACAGTAGAAGTTGGCAAACCAGGACAATACAAAACACAGTAAAAACGTAGCAAACCAGAACAGTGCAGAACTCAGCAGAACTTTGCAAACCAGGACATTGCAGAACACAGTGGAAGTTTAGCAAACCAGGACAGCTCAGAATATCATAGAATTTCGCAAACCGGGACAGTTCATAACAGAGTGGAATTTCGCACTTAGCAAACCAGGACTGAAGAAAACAATAGAACACGGCAGTAGAACTAAAAAACCAAGACATGACAGATCATGGTAGAATTTACAATTTCATGTCAGGAAATCATATTATTTAGGAAAGGGGTTTTCAAATCTATACCCCACCATATGCAATACTGAAGGTTTTGACTTACACACATGATACACCATTTCCTTTCTATGAAGAAATTTTACTGTGTTGATTCCAAATCTGTTTTACAATCACTGGAGTGTTGGGACCGCAAAGCTAGAAAAGATTTGCTTTTTGAATAAATCATTTACTGCATTATTTATAACTCTAGGCACAAGAATTGATTTCTGTTGCGTCCCATCTCACTGAGGAAAAAAAATGGAATGAAATAGTAGACAGTCTTGCAAAAGAAGGAGCAAATAAAAACGCTGAAAAATTATTAAACAGTTCCTTAGATTTGTCCTCTTGTGAATTAATCCAAATTATGGACTAGTATATACATCAGCAGAATTTTGGTAAAAAAAAAATTGCTACTTTACCGTCGTGCCCAAGGCACATTCTTACATTAATTCATAAATTAAGGCTGAATACATGGAACACTAAATATTCTCATGGCATTACTTTGTGTCTACAGAGAAAACATTTTCTTTGCATAATCTTTTGTTTGAATGCTCAGTGTCGACTTCGCTATATCAGGAGAAAGGTATTGAGATGAATAATTTTGATGATGTCAATACTGTCTTGAATGGTCCATATGATGCTAAAATTGCCATGGTTATTTCGCTGGTCATAAGTTGCAAATTTTTTTTTTTATAAAGATCAACAATTTTTGTACCACTAGGGTATTTCACTTACGTAAATATGCATATATCAGATGTGGGTTTGAAAGTACTTACATGGATGATAAGTTGAGTGTGGAGGGTTATTTGTTTGTTTTGTTTGTTTTCTTCCTTTTTTTAGGGTCTAATATCATCTGACGATGAAAAAACGTTAAGTAAACCACTGACTGAACTGAACTGAACTGAACTGAGCTAAACAGAAATGGACAGGATATAGCAGAACTTGACAAACGCGGACAGACATTGAACAGGTGCCACAGGTACTCGGTACCAAGTCAGTGGCGGTACTGCAGCGGATTCCAGCCCACTGTGGCATTGCCGGTGTAACGAAAAGTTTTAACTCCCCGCATGGTTTAACTCCCAGGGAGTTAAACTGTTCATTTGTAAATTTTAACTCCCTGGGAGTTAAACTAGAATATAAAAAAAAACTAACTCCCTCTGTGTTTCAGTTTGACTCAAGGGGAGTTATTCTGAAGTACCACCAGAATGACTCCCAACCACCACCCACCACCCACTCCCCGCACCTCGCTACCACCCATTGCATTATATATATATATTTTCGAAATATGTGTGTGTGTGTGTGTGTGTGTGTGTGTGTGTGTGTGTGTTCTTACACTATCTTGCCAGATCAAGACTTGTCAGGTAGAATCGTTTCCTTCGTTATTATTGGTTTCTGTGAATTAGTCAAGTGTCCTGAATTTTATTGAAAAATGTGTGTTTTTCTGATTGGCTGGCCGACTCTCATTTTTTAGCTAGGCACACGCACACCACCACACCCTGTGACGAGTCACTTGACAACTTCGTCAGATTAGTCCCAAGCAGCCACCCTCTTGTACAAATTGTACAGAAACAGGCACCCCCCCCCCCACCCCCCCCCCCCCCTCTCTATCCCATGTGTCTCACACACAAATTTCTAATCTATGCCAACCCTTTTTCTCCTTCCTTCTATTCCAGATGTAGCGAGTCAATACACACAATTTTACGTCACGTCGCGAGTACTCGTCATTCTGTCCCCACCTTCCTTACCCTCTCAACCCCCCCCCCCCCCCCCCCCTTCACTCTCTAATTTGGCGGCATGACACAATGAAAAATTGAAAATTTTCCATTTCTACACCATTTGAGTTTAATGGCCTGCACTTATGGGTGACTGTTTGATAGGCGCATAGATTCCATGAGAGAGAGAGAGAGAGAGAGAGAGAGAGAGAGAGAGAGAACGCCAAAGACTGAAGGTACAGTATTTCTACCAAAGGCATCAAACCATTCTTTCATGTATATACAGACTTTTACATACAGATTATATACAAAAAAGAATAGTAAAATATCAAGGACATGCATAATGAGCACATGAGTATGTACACGGACATTTCCTTTCCCTATGATGATGATGATCATAAACATTAAATCCCCTTCTCCATTCTCTTACAGAAAGATACCTTGGAATAGGTGGGTGGGGAGTCATCTTAGTCATGATCAGATTAACTCCCCTCTGTTACAAAGTAACTCCCTGGGAGTCAGAAAACACGTGTACACATTAACTCCCAGGGGAGTTATTCTAAACTGTAAAAAAAATTGACTCCCCTTAGTGGGCAGGGAGTTAAACTTTTACACGCCTGGATTAACTCCCGGGAGTTAATCTGGATATAGTACAGACTAACTCCCAGGGGGGTCATTCTGTTACAGGGTGGGAGTTAAGTCTGATATGTGTACAAAATGACTCCCCCCCCCCCCCCCCCCCCCCTTAATGTTTCAAGAATTTGTTGAGACTTGTACAAAAAAGATTTTAGAACATTTTGAAGTTTTACTGAGTGGAGTTATTTTGGCACAGAGTGGGAGTCATTCTAGTTTAACTCCCGGGGAGTGAAATTTACATATGAACAGTTTAACTCCCTGGGAGTTAAACTATTCGGGGGGTTAAAACTTTTCGTTACACAGGCAAAGAAAGGAAAGTAACTTGTACAGAGAAGAGCATAACAGAACGGAACATGCCAGGAGAGAATCTTACATAGAGGAACAGTGCAGCAGACCAGAGCAGGACAGCATTCCGGCACTCTACAGTTTGACGTCAAACCCAAACGGTTTACCACAAGCATTTTGTGATGTTCTATCCGATCTTATTCCGGTTAATAGCAAAACCCCCCCGCAAGGAAACCGGGCACTCTTTCAATACAAACCATATCCTGCTTTTATGAAATTCTATGGCAGCAATTTCCTACACCCGTCATTGTCTGTGACACCCGCGTTTGAGTGTCTTCCTGTACCATCGTCTTTCAGGCCCCCCCCCCCCCCTTAGCCTTAAGGATCCATTCTCCTGCCTCTAATACCAAAGGCCCTTGCACTTTTCTCTCTCTTTTCACAATTCATCAGTCTGCCAGCTGTTGTTGAAATCTGTGTGTGTGTGTGTGTGTGTGTGTGTGTGTGTGTGTGTGTGCGCGCGCGCGCGCGCGCGCGTGTGTGTATGTGTGTGTGTGCGTGTGTGTGTGTGTGTGTGTGTGGTCGCTAGCATGTGTTGGTAATATCATATTCCTTTTTTTTCATGAGTGGGATCAGGACACAGTGGGAGGTAAACGCGTCAAGGCAGATGTAAATGACCGAACTAATATTCCCACCCAGATCTTGACACTGAAGCTATCAGGCCTCCGGGTTTTGTTACACAAACACTGGACTTTCGTCGTAGTGATGGTTTGGGGAAGATGGCGGTGTAGACGGTTCTGTGTGTGTGTGTGTGGGCGAGGGAGGATTCGAGTGGATGGGCTAACCTGAGGCTTGGTTTCATATTTGTAGTTCACATGCGTGCGTATCTCTCTCTCTCTCTCTCTCTCTCTCTCTCTCTCTCTCTCTCTCACACACACACACACACACACACACACACACACACACACACATCAGCGGAGTGGCGTGAGTGTATAACGTGCTTTCGTAGAGGGGAAGGCTGATGGGATGAAAAGTATGGTATTGACTTGTAATGATTACCGATCGATTCGACACATGGCGAGACAATTCTGGTTTGCTAGATGCAAGTGACTTCCCTTGACGTTCCCATGGGGAGGGAAACGGCAACGAAAACAAAGAATGGCAACCTGTCAACTTGGTCACCGTTATTGATTATCAAATCGATGAGTCACAGTATTTTGTTGATACTCACATCGACACTACAACATTATATGGTGTCAGAGCAACGAACTCAAAAACCATGAATAAGACCATTCCAGTGCTGATCCAGCAATCGACAGTGAAATCTTCAGAGGTCTGATTCAATCACGTACGTAGCAACGCAATGTAACGATTCTACACAGGCTAAAGTGAATGTTACTGTAACTACACCGTAGCAATTGTTGTTAAAATGACTTCAACCTCTCAAAACAATCCATCTACAAATGCCATGCCAAAATCTAGAGGAAGAATGGCAAAAACTTCAGCCAGCATTCAAAACTCATGTTTCAAAGCCAGCTCTTTGAAGCGAACATCAGTAGAAGCTCTCGTGCAGCCTACATACTCATCTGGGTCGGTCAGAACGGCAAGAGACATATTCAGTTCATGGGGTCTATCAGATCCTGACGCAAAAAAAACGTTGACCAGATATTACAGAAATTTCACGAGCACACAGAACCAAAAACGAAGTATCTGCTCGTTACATCTTTCATGAAAGAACACAGAAACCACCTGGAACCTTTGCTGAGTTTGTGACAGATCTACGCAGTCTTATTCAAACGTGCGGTTATCAAGCAGATCTAAAAGACGAAATGATTCGAGATCGCATCGTTGCGGGCATCGCTTCGCAAGAAATCAGAGAAAAGCTACTGACTGAAGATGACAAACTCACGATCACGTCTGCAATTGATATTGCTATTGCTCACGAAACGAAACAAGAACGTCTCAAATCAATGTCAGCAACAACAAATCCTCAGCAAGTCGATGTACTCAAAAGACCACGTAAGAAAAATGATGAAAGTCACTGCCAACACCCCGAAACACACGGATCTAGAAGACACGGCACAGCATGCAGAAAAAACTGTGGAAGAATTCACAAGAAAGAATGTCCAGCCTTTGGTTCAACCTGCAGATACTGCCACAAAGCCAATCACTGGGCCAAAGTCTGTATTTCCAGAAAGCAACAAGGGATCACAGAGGGGAAACAAAATCTGGGCAGTTGAAGAAGAGAATGACGGTGAAATCGAGCTCTTTGTCAGTGCAATAACAAACGAGGAAACTCCTAACTCGGTGAGTGCTGACATTGAACTCGAAACTGGAAATGTTATTCAATTCAAAATTGACACAGGAGCACAAGTCAATGTGATTCCAACAGCAGTTTCCGAGAAGCTACCTTGTCATCTACCTGTCATGCCCTGCAAAAAAGAAAAACTCATCAGCTACATGGGAGAAACCCTGAAAATTGTTTGCGCTGTGAACCTGAAGGTGAAATACAAAAACAATACTTATCATCATGGTCGGTCTGTGTTGCCGACACACCTCCACGACCAGTGATTGGATTACAGGCATCACTGACATTACATCTCATCGAGATTGTCATGTCAGTTGAATCTCCTCTGATCACAAAAGATGAATTCCTAAAAGAATTCAGTCAAACCTTCACTGGATTAGGATCCCTAGAAGGCGAGATCAAAATCCATCTTAAAGATGATGTAGTTCCAGTGGTTCATGCTCCTCGCCGAGTACCCCATGCACTCAAAGATAGACTGAAAAACGACTTTGGAAAAATGGAAAAGTCTGGAGTGATTAATAAAGTCACTGAACCAACAGAATGGGTCAATTCTCTTGTCATCGTTGAAAAAAAGCAACGGAAAACTCGCATTTGCCCTTGACCCAAAAGAGCTCAACAAGGCAATAAAAAGGCCTCACTACCCATCACCAACACTAGAAGGACCCATCACCAACACTAGAAGACGCCCTTGCTAAACTGTCAGGTGCCAAATATTTCTCCAAACTGGATGCCCAATCTGGATACCGGCAGTTGAAACTGGACGAGAAGTCCTCATGCCTGACCACTTTTGACACTCCATTAGGACGGCACCGGCCCAATCGACTGCCATTCGGTATCATTTCTGCTCAAGATGAGTTCCAGAGAAAATGGATGAAGTGTTTGAAGGGTTACCACATGTTACTCCTCTCATTGATGACATCATCGTCAGCGGAAAAAAAAACGTTGAAGAGCACAACAAAAACCTGAGGGAGGCTCTACAGCGAGCAGAAGAAAGAAATCTGAAGCTGAACCCAGAAAAGCTAGAAGTCGGGAAAACACAGAAACTGAACACTTTGGACATGTGATTTCAGCGGATGGAAACCAGACCCCTCCAGAGTGAAAGCCATCCAGGAGATGCCCCCACCAGCCAATAAGAAAGAGCTGACAACTATGCTTGGCATGATAAATTATCTCGCCAAGTCTGCTCCACAGCTTTCTGAGATGACCAAACGCATGTGTGATCTTCTCAAGGACGATGTGGAATTTTCTTGGGACAAACCCCAAGAAGATGCTTAGAGCAAAGCAGAAGCAGCCATCATCAGTCAACCTGTCCTTGCATTTTTCGATCCATCAAAACCAACAATGCTGCAAGTTGATGCCATCAAACACGGACTTGGTGGTGCTGTATTGATCCAAGATGAAAAACCCATCTCTTGCGCATCCAAATATCTCACTCCAAACGAGTAGAACTATGCTCAGATTGAAAAAGAACTCCTGGCGATTGTGTTTGGATGCAAAAGATTTCATCAATACATTTACGGCCAGGAAGTCTCCGTGGAATCTGACCACAAACCCCTGGAAGCCATTTCCAAAAAAGCCCCTGGATAAAGCTCCACCATGTCTCCAGCGCATGTTTTTGCAGTTGCAAAAATATGACCTCAACATCACCCACATGCCTGGAAAACTCATCCCAGTGGCTGACACGCTTTCCCGCATTTACTCGTCCTCTGAATCGGGAGGAAACCTGGAGACCTGGAATTTGAAGTCCAAGCATCCTGAAAAACATGCCTGTCAGTGACAACAAAATAGAACAGAACATCAAAAGGGCACAGCTGAAGACCCAACATTACAAGTCCTGCAATCAGCCATTCAAAATGGTTGGCCAGACAAACGCTAAAAGTGCAACAGCAAGATTGTGGATTTCTGGAATTTCAGAGATGAGCTTACCATCATCGATGGTATTATTCTCAAAGGAAAGGTGATCATCATCCCCAAAGCTGTACAAACAGAAATAGTTCAAAAGATCCACACATGCCACCTTGGAACAGAAAAAAACAAAACAGCGTGCAAGAACCATACTGTTTTGGCCTGGGATGACTACAGACATTGAAAAGTACATCGCAGCATGTCCCATCTGTAGCTCCAAAGCCAAATCCAACCCCAAAGAACCCCTCTTACCTCACAATGTTCCATCTCGTCCTGGCAAAAAAGTAGGAGTTGACATCTTCACGTGGGACAGAAAAAACAACATGATAACTATCGATTACTACAGTAGATACTTTGAAGTCGATGAACTACCATGCATGTCATCTGTCATCAGGAAACTGTCTGTGCACTTCGCCCGACATGGTATACCTGAGACTGTCATGAGTGACAACGGTCCCCAATTATCAGGAGAAGAGTTCAAGACCTTTGCCACAAAATGTGACTTCCAGCACATCACTTCAAGTCCTGGATACCCACAGTCAAATGGCCTTGCAGAAAAGACGGTGCAAACAGTCAAGAACATTCTTGGAAAAGCAAAGTCTGATGGCCGAAATGCTCTACTTAGCATCCTGGAGTATCGCAACACGCCCGTGGACAACTTGGCTTCTCCAGCTCAACTATTGATGGGCCGACAACTACGCTCCATCCTTCCAACAACCACACAACAGCTGAGCTACCATTGACCCTGAAAAACTTATCTCCAGGCTTCACTATCTCCAGTCCACACAGAAAAGGTATTACGATAGAGGTGCACATTCCCTGACTCCCATGAAGTCTGGTGATCCCGTCAGAATACAGCTCACCAGAGGAGACGATTGGAAATCGGGCACCATCACATCAACCTGCAGCGAACCTCGGTTTTACACACGTTGCGATCTGAAGATGGCTCAGTTTATCGACGCAACCGGCGGTTCATACGTCAACCCAGAAAACATCCAGAGCGGCAGCCACGCAACTCGTCCCTTCATGGACCTGAATCTCCACAGCCTGCTGCGGGATATGTCCAAGAACCAAGACCACTCAATGACCACCACACTGGGCTTGCCCCATGTGTCACCAGAAGTGGCTGAAGTGTTCGCCCCCCCCCCCCCCCCCCCCCCCCCCCCCCCCCCCCCAGAAATGACAATTAATGCAAACGCATTGACAAGTCCTTACATCAATCTAAAATTATACGTACACACACACACACACACACACACACACACACACACACACACACACACACACACACACACACGCACACACACATATATATATATATATATATATATATTTTTTTTTTTTTTTCTTTTAAGAAATGAAGGGGGATGTAATGATTACCGATCGATTCGACACATGGCGAGACAATTCTGGTTTGCTAGATGCAAGTGACTTCCCTTAACGTTCCCATGGGAGAGAAACGGCAACGAAAACAAAGAATGGCAACCTGTCAACTTGGTCACCGTTATTGATTATCAAATCGATGAGTCAGTATTTTATAGGTACTCACATCGACACTAAAACATTGTATGACTGACTTCATCTGTCCAAAGATAGAGAAGAGAGAGGATAAGTGTCTCGCCTGTCTTTCGAAATATTCGCTTTTGTCGGAATCCCGTTCGCCTACGCAGGCCACTAACCTCTTCCTGGCAACACAATCACCCCGAGTAAACACAACAGCAACAATAAAATCAGCTGTTCAGTTCTGCTCCTCGTTAAGGCGACCCATCCAGCTTCTGATTATTCGTTGTTGAATAAGGGCGGCCCATCGTCTGCACGCAGTCGTTATCTGCGCTTGAGAACCACCAAGTGTGTTCTTCAAACATGACAGTGTACCACTATTAGCGGGGAAGTGTGGCGAGCAGGGAAGCCGACTCGTGAAGTAGTGGCAGACAGAGGACAAGTCTGATGAACAGGAAGTGTTGAATGCGTCCAATTTGCACAAAGGAAGTCTGAAGAGAAAAAGTGAAGATTCTTATTTTCCGCTCTCTGTATGTGTGGTCTGTGTGTATGATCTTTGGTCTAAGTTTCTGTCTGATGTCGGGCTGGTTCTAGCTTTTTCCTTAACAGATTGCTGGGCACAATGCTATAGGGTGGCATCCCCAAATTGCCTATACTCAGTAAGATACCAATTACTCTTTCAGACAAAAGTAACTAATAAAGTAAGTAGTGACATAAACAGTCTGACACTACATTTTGCAGATGACAATCGCAGCTGTCATCAACGGATGTTGAAACTGGTTGTGCACGAATCCTGCTAACATTTTAACGCTCATGTGTGTGATTTGTTCATGTGTGTTCGTCCATGTGCGTTTTTGAGTTTTTGAGAGAGAGAGAGAGAGAGAGAGAGAGAGAGAGAGAGAGAGACAGACAGACAGACAGACAGACACAGACAGACAGGCAGACAGACAGACAGACAGACAGAAAGAGATTGAATTGTACTACATATGCTTGAGAATCAGTTCGCTGAATCCTTACTAGTTTGTCCTGTCTTGAGCCTGGTTGAGAATGCCAAATTTTATAGCACATATGCAAAACAGGAATGGCAGAATGGTGAAACGGGGGGAAAAACTGTCAAGAGGGCTGTGTCGGTGGATGAGTCATCAAAGGGTATCTGAAGGGACAATATGTAGGTAGGATCTGTTCCCGCCATGGCGGACACGAGGGGTGAACGGCTTTGCTGTAGATGAACTACCACGTCTGTTCTTTCCAATCATGAACAAACTGACAGAAGTCAGCAAAGGACGTAACCACCTCTCTCTCTCTCTCTCTCTCTCTCTCTCTCTCTCTCTATATATATATATATATATATATATATATATATATATATATATATATATATATATATATATGTGTGTGTGTGTGTGTGTGTGTGTGTGTGTGTGTGTGTGTATATGCTGAACAATTAAGAAGTGGGGGAAAAACAAGTGTAGGCCAACAACTCTTCCACCATTATAGTAATGACCCGGCAAAGATCTGAAATGTAAAAAAAAAAAAAAAAGATATATATATATATATATATATATATATATATATATATATATATATATATATATATATATATATATATATATGTATGCACACACACACACGCGCGCAATGTTAACGGATGAAATAGAGATGAAAAATGGAAATGAAGTTTAAGTAGTCTTTTTTAAAAATTCTAATTTAGCTTTCTTTACACTTGAAATCCACTTCAGCTTAAAAATAAGAACATGCTAAACGTTGTCTCTTTGGACTAGAGGTCAAACATCATGGCCAGATTGTGTGGGCGCCATGGAATAGAGAAGTCTGGCCCGACGCCTCATCTGGTGATGGCTGACGTGAGAGGCTCAGACTATGCACCACTTGCTGAAGTCTCTTTTGGTTGATGAAAAGAGGAGATGGCCTGAAGGACAAGCTGTACCATCTATGCCTCGACTGGATTTTTCCC
>JADBJO010000618.1:82500-97500 GCA_016801955.1 Conus betulinus | reverse complement strand
AGAGGGGGAGGGGGAAGGGGGGATATATTCATGAATTTAAACAAGCAGTTGGAATTGTCGTCAGCTGGTCTCTCTCTTGTATCCATGGAAACACTGTGGATAGAACAGGAATCTGGTGGTGGATGATGGGGCCGAGGAGGAGATGTGAGGCTGGTGTGTGTGTGTGTGGTGTGTGTGTGTGTGTGTGTGTGTGTGTGTGTGTGTGTGTGTGTGTGTGTGTGTGTATGTGTGTGTGTGTGTGTGTGTGTGTGTGTGTGTGTGTGTGTGTGTGTGTGTGTGTGTGTGTGTGTGTGTGTGTGTGTGTGTGTGTGTGTGTGTGTGTGTGTGGTGTGTATGTGTGTGTGTGTGTGTGTGTGTGTGTGTGTGTGTGTGTGTGTGTGTGTGTGTGTGTGTGTGTGTGTGTGTGTGTGTGTGTGTGTGTGTGTGTGTGTGTGTGTGTGTGTGTGTGTGTGTGTGTGTGTGTGTGTGAGTGTGCGTGCGTGCGTGTGTGTGTGTGTGTGTTTCGCATTGAAATAGGAAAAAAGAAGTGTGAAAACAGAGAAGAAGACATGAAGATCGATCAGTTTCAGTGAATACGTAAAAAAAAAAAAAATCATTTTTTGTCCTCACATCGGTTTCTTCTCCGTATCCGTCTTTCGTTCCTTCATTTGCCCTCCCCCCTCTACCCTCCTGTTGATCCCCCACCCCCATCCCATGCTCATCTTCCCATACTCCCTTCCCATTAGCTCCACCCCCCATTCTGTCTGTCTGTCTGTCTGTCTGTCTGTCTGTCTGTCTCTCTCTCTCTCTCTCTCTCTCTCTCTCTCTCCTCTCTCTCCCTGTAAATGTTGCTCTAAATTTGAGGAGAAACAGTCAGTTTTCCTCCTTTGTTAGGACTATTTTTCTTCTGTTATAAACCACAATTAGTTGATGAGATTTACATGCACTTTGAAGACAAAAATTACATGTACTTATTACGATTCTCATGACCAGCGGAGGTTTCTGTGTGGAGGAAAAGGAGATAAGTGTGCAAAAGAAACTGACCTTACTGCCCTGAAAGCATTATCCACAGTCATCTTTCGGATCGAAGCCTGGATGCAATGGGTCAATATCTATATTCGTAACGGAAAAGGAAGTGCTCAGCGTTGTTTTGTTTGTTTGTTTGTTTTCTGGTTCACCTGTTTAATTGTTTTAAACTCTAATCTAAAGTGAGATATTGCAACATTTTAGGAATTGTCTAATGCGTAACGGGAAAAAAGAAACACACAAAACACAAACACACGTTTTGTTCACGCTTTACCCACTTGGCTTTGGGGATGAAACCGGCTATGTGTTCTTAAAAATCTAATTCTTTAAGATATCGGAACATCTGAATACACAAATAATGAAAGAAATGCTGACTTACGTGATCAAAAAGACATTTGATTTGCCGCTGAATCATTCGCTTACTTTCAAATGTCTCGTGCATTTCAGGCAACACAATCACACAAACAACACTTACTAAAAAAAAAGAAAAAAAAAAGAAAAAGAAGCCTCCCACAACTTAGCAAATCATCTAAGAAACAAAAGCCTTGATAAACAATGACAACTTTTCTTTTAAAGCAACGCACATGCAAACAGAAGCCAAATGAAAAACAACAAAACATATAACTCGTGACAGCACAGTTACAATCACTTGCAATGATCATCATGTACAAGCGTCAACGAACGTTTTAGACCAAAGCGAAATTCGGCGCACTCATCCCATCACCGAAACTGTCCGGGTTTTGTCCCGTGATGCAAGTGCAAATGACAGGGCTGCCATTGCGGATGCTGTTACTCACTCTCCACTGCTAAAGACAAAAACACATGGAAGAAACTTAAGACAATGGTAGCCATGAAACTGACGAAAGAAAATGATGACCTCTGGCGTGCGTACCGTAGAAGAGGCCGCTGGCAGCAGTTTGACCGACATGTCTGCGGCACAGTCAAACACACGCCGACTGCGCCAAGCAGCTGGCAGCAATGTCAGAGTATGCAAGCTTACTGCTTCAGCTCAATGGCGGCTTTTAGCGCAATGTTTCTCTTCCGTGAGAGTTCATTTTACAAGAAAGATGTCGACGATCATGACAGGCACCAGATACATATTCTGAGCATGCACAGGCTTCATCATCTGGGTTTTAAGTTCTATCTCAGTTTGCAGTCGAAGTTCTTTACCAATATGAAAAATGCTGTGACCGACACGACAAAGAAGAGACGCAAGGGAGATAACAGGCAGACTTACCACCATTATTTCCTTTGCAATGCAGGTTTAAAGACAAACGTTATTCCTGTGTGTGTGTGTGTGTGTGTGTGTGTGTGTGTGTGTGTGTGTGTGTGTAATTACTTTTACTCTGATGTAAAAGTGAAGTTCGTTCTATTCTGTTGCCGAATGGTGGCCTCGCTATGATTTAATACTGCGTCGTGGTCATGATCATTAAGAGTGATCTGTCGTAAGATCGTCGAAGTCACTGGCCATCGCCATACTGTTTACCCTGTCAAACAGCAAGGTGTGCCAACGCCAATGGAAAGTGCTTTAGAGCCATGGCAACTAGCAGATTTTTATGACGGTACGTAGAACTAATGTCCTCATCGGTCCTTAAATATCGTGGATGATCTGTAAGTCACACGATGTTAGAATCGTGATGTTTGATTTTCTTTGGATTTTCATGGCATGCCGTCCTCTTAAGACGAATGGAATAAAGTGAACAAAGATCAAGGGAAATAGTAAGAGGGGTGCGTGTCAGATACAGCGCTTGTGGTCTTCTCCTACATAACACTCAGTAACTCCATGAAAGAACAATTGAGCAGTACCGTTTTGTTTCCAGGAACATGGATTCGTCTTGCTGTAACTGATGTAAATTCATATTCATTTAACTGCGTCTCTGTCTGTCTCTCTGTCTGTCTTTCTCTGTCTCTCTCTCTGTCTGTCTCTCTCTCTAGCTCTCTCTCTCTCTTCCCCCCCCCCCCCCCCCCCCCCCACACACACACACACACACACACCACACACACACACACACACACACACACACACACACACACACACACACACACACAGTCAGAGAGAAACAGTAAAAGGCACCGCAGCACGATCCATTTAAATCGTTTAATTCGGAAGTCCATGTGTAACCTCGTCTAGTCAGACCTGTCTGTGTGAAGCACAGTTTATGTCATCCATGACGGACGGAGTCGAGACTGAGAACGCTGCCAGGAATTGCACGAATGTGCAGGTCAAAAGTTGTTGAATTTTGCCTTTATATCATAACAGCATTCGTTTACGTCGTTGCATGCAGTGCATATTCGAAGGGTCTTCGTATCATAACCGCACTGCTATCAGCGTTCCTTTCACGTGTCTTCACTTTGCGACCTCGTAAGTATGAGTTTTTGGGGCTTCATATCCTTTTATTCATTTGAAACAATTTCTTAGGGAACGTACTCTACAGCCGTTTGGCAAATTTGACAGTTATCCAGGCAATAAACTGCACGAGATCCACGTCCGCCTTTGAACGTAAAACACAGCCCTGTGCCAAATCTCTCCACTCTCCACACCCCTCCTCCCTTCCCACTTCCCATGCCTTCTGTTCAGAATGCAGAACTCGATGGTTCCCATAGCTGTCCGTGAAGGATTTAATATTTACACTATAATGTCGCCCTTCTCATCCTGTTTCTCCTCCACTCCCCCCCCCCCCCCCCCCCCCCCCCCCCCCTATCTTCCTACTTTCCTCCCACCAGTCCCTCTCTTTGAAATTCCCGTTCTCACACTGGTTGAAAACTTGTTTGTTTTCGCTTTTTTTTGTGTTGGACCATCATTTACTGGTGGCGTTTGTTTGTTTTTTTCTTTCTTGCTCTGTCTGAAGAAGGCCAATAGGTCGAGGCACGTCATTCTTGTATTGGTGTCTCTTTATCACAACGTTTAATTTCATGCTCGGCATTGTCAGGTGTATGACTGATACAAGTCCGGAGGTATAGATAGGCGTCAGATATCGTCTATCGCCTACTGCACTCAAAGTTGCATGTAACGTCAGTCAGAGAATCAGTCACCTAAACGTGTTCATCACACAGTCCAGCCCTGAAATCACATGGCGCCTGCCTCTTTGGCAGATCCAGGGTTTTGTTTCGAAAAAGGTGCCAGCTCAACCACATGACCTTCCAGTTGTCTAATGTCTGCTAGAATTTTCACTCTCAGATCCTTGTTCCATACCAGTGACGTAGGAACACAAGGAGTCCACTGGTCAAAATTTATTTCTGCTATCGTTGCTGACGCATAGTATGAATAAACTGATTCAGAGACAAAATCGTCTTTTTCAGATTGAAAGAAAAAACTTTCACGGAGGCGGGGCAATTTCCATCTACACAAATAACAGTTGTTACTACTTGAAGTCTACTGTAACCTTCGAACTCTGACCTCGCTTGTTAACACAATGTTATTACATCATCGATTCCCTAAAGGTAGTATTTCCATCCTTTTAAAACAAACGTAAAAATAATCGACTTTCAGCTAATCGGCATGTGGCACATCAAGATAGGGCGCAAGTAAATAAAACGTATTTTAGGCTCACTTGCTATTGCCTTATAAACAATGATGGCTTCTTCTGTCCCTGAGCGCTTAAAAGTCATTTGCTGTGCTACACTACAGCTTGGCAGAACATACTCCTTTTTCAGGGCTGGTGGCTGCAACATATTCTGGTGCCACAGCCGGTCACTCATTGAATGACCTGCTTATCCTCATGGCTTCACAGATTGCTCAGTTTACTCATTGAATCACCTGCTTATCCTCATGGCTTCACAGATTGGTCAGTTTACTCATTGAACGACCTGCTTATCCTCATGGCTTCACAGATTGGTCAGTTTGCTCATTGAATGACCTGCTTATCCTCATGGCTTCACAGATTGGTCAGTTTACTCACTGACTGACTACACTGGCTTCACTGACATTTACTTACTGACATACTTATCTCTATGGCTTCACAGAGTGGTCAGTTTAATCACTGACAGACATACTTATCTCTCTGGCTTCACAGACTGGTCAGCAGTCTCTGGGTGACGTTCATGTCCATCTGCGTGTCTTCACATTATAGCCTCAATGATTTAAGTTGTTATGTTCAGTGAACCTTTAATATATCTTCACATGTAATATCAGTGGTTAAATTGTTCTGTGTAATATACCTATAATGTTTATTTACACTGTGATCTCGTTGGTTTAAACTCTTGAGCTCAATGCACTTTTCGTGTGTCTTCATGTTGTAATGTCTTTGGTTGAAACTGTTGAGTTTGATGTACCTTTCATGAGTCTTCAAACTTGAACTTCGATGCTTTAAGTCACTGACTTTTAGATACCTGTAGAAATGTCTCCTCTCGTATTATGACCTTAATGGTTACATCGTTTATCTCCGTGTGCCTTCCATGTGGAAGATTATGGTTCGACTCACACCAAATTGTTTTCGTTTTACTTTGTTGTTGTTCCATAGAATACAATTAAAGTGCGTAAGAATGTAAGTCCAAGAGGTATGCAGATATAATGGGCCTTCTTGAGACATTGATTTTGCCTATTTCTTTCTTGATTGATGAGACAGACAGACAGACAGCCAGACAGAGAGAGAGAGAGAGAGAGAGAGAGAGAGAGAGAGAGAGAGAGAGAGAGAGAGAGAGAGAGAGAGGCTGGCAAAGTAAGGTAATGTTGCTTACAGCCCAGCCGATCGCAAAGGGTCATAAGAGGGCTGTCACCGTGTTGGTGAGAGAGAGTGTGTGTGTGTGTGTGAGAGAGAGAGAGAGAGAGAGAGAGAGAGAGAGAGAGACAGACAGACAGACAGACAGACAGACAGACAGACAGACAGAGACAGGACAGAGAGGCAGAGACAGAGAGAATAGGTAAGAAAACATATATGTTGGATATGTCATGTTTGATGTTTAAACAACAATGTACACAGACGTTTAAACGAAAGACGACTTGCGCTGAGTGATAACCACACGTTTTCGCTGGGGAAGGTGTCTCAATTTTCACACAGACACGTACGTTGCGGCGGTCGTCGCCGACCTTTGAAAAGCACGTCCAAGGCAAAGTTCTGAACGTTTGTTATGTTTCACAACCACCAGTTTACAGATCCATCATCACAAACAGTGTGGCAATCACTTCCTCAGTTCCAAACATACACAGAGAAGCCTTCCCACTCTCAGACAAAGTGCGTGAACCCTACCCCCAACCACTGCCCTCCCCCCACCCCTCCCCTCCCCTCTGCCATCCATTCTGAACAAACACAGAAAAGATCTGAAAATTAGTCCTCCGTTCCAACAACAACAACAACAAAAGTGTTGCAATCTTCACAGAAAGTATGTGGAAAATCACTTGAGCAATTCCAGACATGCTAAGATGTGCTTGAAAACTACTTCGTCAGTTCCAAACATACACAGAGACAACTCCAGATAAAGGCGGTGGCCATCACCTCAGATCCATGCATTCACAGAAACACATACAGGGATGTTTCCATGAGATCACTCAGCAATTCTAATTCTGAATTAGGAATAGCCTACACTCTGGAGAGTTTACACCTCCACCGCTGGAACGTTTTCTGGATCCGCCTTTTGATCCGGATCTGCTTACGGATCCGCACCAAAATTGTCAGAAATCTATTCCTGACCCACATTCTATCTTTTCACTAGACCTTGGTCTATATTCTATCGTTGCACTAGATTTCGTTAAAACTTTTTTTCGTAGGTTTTGTGTAATTGGGCAAAACGGATCCTGAATCTGATGGTTGATCGGGATTCGAATCACGGACCCACACTACAATTTAACGGGTTTGTCCTCGGGGCCATGCTCCATCTTTCTGTCAAGCTTCGTTTAAATTGGTTCAGTAGGAGGGTTTTTTTCTCGTTCTTTTGTCAACAGACAGACAAACAAGCAAGGCAACCAACGCATATGAAAATCGAATCTTTTTTGCGAAGGTATTTGCCGCGTTTCCAGAACATTCAGGTAAATACGACAGCTTAGACTTTCAGCAGGTGAATACCGCGGTCTCCGTCTCCCAATTGGAAGGCAATTAACAGAGCTGAACGAATCACGTAATCCGACATGTAAAATAGTATTGGAAAACAAGAGAGAGAGAGAGAGAGAGAGAGAGAGAGAGAGAGAGAGAGAGAGACAGACAGAGAGAGGAGAGTGGAGAGAGAGAGAGAGAGAGAGAGAGGGGGGGGGGGGGGGGGGTAGGAAGGAAAGGAAGGAGGGCAGGAGAGAAGACAATATAAAGGCGAAGTGTTAACTATTTAAAGTCTATTTCAGCTTCTTTCTGTTTAGGATCAACTTCATCATCTACGTGCACCAGGCAAAAGTTATCGCAAAACACTAGAGGTCAGAGAGGCCCTCTTCCGAATGATGTCAGCCATTAACTCGATGCCCCATGCACCAAAGCTAATAACGTCCTCCCATTGGTAGCTGAAGACCGTAGCATTCTCGCCTTCTTTGACGGAGACGGTGAGGACACATTGTAACGTAACGTCACATCACGTCACGTCAGATCACATGATGTAACGTAATTCGACGTTACGTAACGGGGACAGTATACGTACTTATATTTCTTGCTGATAATGGGGAAAAAAATGTTTGTGTTTCTTTTTGACATGCAATATATGTTTAATGTTCACTTAGTATGTCGTCATAGAATCACACCGGAACCAGAAACCAAATTAGAACAAACAAATGATGTAATCATAGAACGAACAAATAACGTAATTATAACAAGTTCATTACTTAGGTGAAAAGGAACAAAATGTGTGCCTAGTCACATGTAAAAAGCAGCAAAAATGAGTGCCTATTCACATGTAAAAAGGAAACAAACGAAAAAGTCAAAGAAAAAGGTAATTCAGGAAAAGAACAGATTTTTCTTCTGATATGCGAACTGAATAACACACACACACACACACACACACACACACACACACACACACACACACACACATAAAAGAAAACAACGAATGACTAATAAACAATACAGAGTGGTAAGCGAATAGAAACAGTGAACAAAAGACATCATAAAACAAAGCTTTAGCAATGGTCTCCGGTCACCTGTCCCTCCAAACTGCACCAGACTGGCTCTAGGCAACACGCAACGAAACACACCAAAAATCAACGACTGGAAATGAAACGTAGTTCTTAAGCATTCCACACGCATGAATACATCACCCCCACCCCCCACCCCCACCCCGCATCAGTGCCATTTAGTATAGCAATGGAAAGAGGCAAAATGCTACTCAGAGCCCAGAGTCGCAGGAGCTTGAACTAATATCTTAAAACAAATCGTAGAATGAATACGTAAACATTAATGAAAAAAACAATGATGAAACTGTTATTATACAAAACGGGTAAAGTCAATACAAAAACATTAATACACGATCCGCAAGTACGTCAGACGTGAGCACAATATGAAAAAAAAAAAAAAAAAGCAAAAAAACAGATAAGCGCGACATACAGCTTATCCTCGTCTCTTATTGGAATCAGAAGACACAAGAATTGTTAGACATGCATGACAACGACAGATTTCACACGCAAGCAGACTGAAACACTTGTTTTCATGCCGCGGGCGCAGGCGGTCTGGCCAAGTTGCCGAGATCGTATTGTCTCTTCAATGATATCTCGCTTGGAATAAAGGGTGGCGGAGTTTGCATGTCCTAGAGGCAGGCGCATGAAGTCCGGGTGCAAGGTCTTTACCCTGTTTTGTATGACGAGAGAGATATAGGGGAAGAGGATAAGCATCTCCCCTCGCTTTCACACTGTTCGCCTTTGGACAGAATCCCCGCACTTGCAGGGGGGCATCGCGCGCACGGGTCACTAAACACTTCCGGGTCCCACGGTACAGTCATCGCCCGCCGTGAGAGGTTTGTTTCAACTGGCTGGGCTGCTGTCTCAGGGTATGTCGTTTAACATCACCTTCTCGTTCACTTGCCTAGCTAGGTTGGCCCATTATCTGCACGCAGCCTATGACCGCGTGTGAACCCACCGGGTGTGTGTCTCCACCTGACACTACGACACTATCAGCAGCGAAGTGTGTCAAACCAGTCAACCCATGAACTGGAGCAGGCAAAGAGTCGGTCAAATCGAGAGGAAGTGGCCAGTGCCTTTAGTATGTGCCGTGTTACTACTCCATGGAAAGTGGGAAGAGACTTATCCTTCCACAAGCTTATCTCTGGTATGACCGCCCGATAGGAAGGTGTGGAGATCAATGACGATCAACATGCCACTCGCTGCAGTCTGGACGACCCAGGTCATGGACAAATGAGAATTAATATAATGAACAAATATATAGATAGATGATGGAGGAGCAGGCAAACAAATAGATATAGATAAAAAAAAAAAACAACAACAACAAAGAAATAAACAAAGAAATTAATGAGAAAATAACATGAATAAATGAATAAATACATAAATGAATTTTTAAAAAAATAGATAAATAAATAAATAATAAATAAATAGATGAATGAATCAATAAGTTATTGTCGTCCATGTTTGTGGTGAGATTGTGAAAAAGTGGTCAGTTGATGGGGACAGTCGATGGACGGACGTGGTGGCGCCCTCTGGAAGGGGAAGCTCACTCATGCTGGTTCGGCGACTAAGCAATTCTTGTATTCTGCACGGGGTGGAATAGTCTAGATGGTGTCGCTAACACACTGGAGCAATCGTGAACACCTCTGAAGTGACTCAGGAGCAATGCTGTGTATCCTCTGGTGGGCTGCTGCCTTATAACGATCCGATACTGAAAGCTCTCTGTCAACTGCTGACATTGACAATGCGCCAGAGCAATCCTAGATGTAGCTGTTTGTGGGTGAGCTGGAATGAGCGACAGGAAGTTAATGCCGTTGAGAAGGACACGGAAGATCAAACGGTATCGATAAATAAATGGATGAATAAATGAATGAATAAATAAACAGATCAATCAAGTAATAAGTAAATAAAGAAGAAGATAAAGAAGTAGATACGTTGATAAATAGATACAGAATTAAATCTTTAAAACAGTAAATGAGTCATTATCATAATGAATAAAAAAAAAAAAAAGAAAGAAAATAAGTGATTGACTAAATAAGCAAATAAGCACGCTCCAAAAACCAGTCAGGAGAAGAAAAAAAAAATGGTGAACACCACCACCTTCAGATCACTGAACGCGGACCAACCCGTCCTCAACGTCATGGCGACCCCTGCCCCCTTCTCTCCCACCCTGCCCCCCTCCACCACCAGCCTCCCCACGGCGCCGCCACCCCCGCCGTTCCCGTTCTGCCCCTCGTGGGGCCTCTTCTTGACGGGCGAGGGCGAGCAGGAGGCGGCCGGAGGTAAGGAAGCGTGGAGAATCTCCTGAATCTCCCCGTTGAGGCACATGTCAAAGCCCCTCCGTCATCCTCTCCACCACGTACTCGAAGGCCAGTCTCCAGGAGTCCCGCACCTCGTGGATGAACTCCTCGCCCAGGCGAGTCTCCCACTCGTCCATCATGCACTTGGTGAAGAAGCGGAAGTACTCCGGGTGGTAGCCTTCGAAGGTGGCGTGCTTGGCGCCCAGGATGAAGAGCTGCTGGTCGATGTTCTGAGGGCACTCGAGGTGGTCCACCAGGTTCTGGATGACGGCCATGAAGTGGCGGGCGTGCTCGCGGAAGGCGGGGCTCTGGTGGAGGTCTTCTGTGTACGGCATCCTGCACGTGACAAACGGGGAGGTAAGTAGGGTTTTTAGGACAGGGACAGCTCCTTGGGACTGGATAGGGGGGGGGGGGGGGGGGGGGGGGGGGGTTTAAAGGGTTGTGTGGTGTTCAATTTCTTCACTCCAACAACAACAATAACAACAAAAGAACACACACACACACACACACACACACACACACACACACACACACACACACACACACACACACACACACAACACGCACACGCCACGCACACACACACACACACTCCCATTCACACACGGAAGCACATACATACTCGCGTGCGCGTACGTGCGCACATACATACATACTCGCGTGCGCGTGCGCGTGCGCGTGCGCGCGCGCGCGCGCACACACACGCATACACACACACACACACACACACACACACACACACACACACACACACACACACACACACACACACGTGAGTATCCGTCCGTTCAACCATCTCTGTTCGTCCGTCTGTGTCTGTTTGTCTGCCTATCTTTTACATTCTTTCTTTCCATTTTCATTCCTTTTTTTTTATTTTCATTCAATCGTTATTATTTATTTTTTGAAAACGAAAATTGTGTTTTCACCAAGACTGTTCTTGCAGCAAAGTCGATACAAATGTCAATAATATTCTATCACTGTATTTGCTCAATGCGCGTTTATACCCCTTAAATTATCTTTATTCTTCCTTTGTTTCTCTATTTCTCGACTTGTTCACCTATTCATGGACTTATGTAAATGTTTCGTGTATTTCTGTTATTTTAGAGGAAAAAAAATGTATGGATCACGGTAGTAAGATAGCTGGTATATTAAACAAGTCGGTAAACTCCTGCTGGGCATCTTACCACAGAGCACATATTGTATTGATCACGGTAATAAGATGTCCGGACTGTCCATCAGCTCCAGTCTCGTACAGGAAAGTAGGTGGTCAGTGTCCGATGTCTCATCGCGCATCACATGTCAATTTCTGCTTGAAGGATTCGACCTCACCCGGTGCTACCTATTCCAGTGACTCCCTCTCTCTGAGGTTGACCTCCGCTCTATCACCACTGGAAGGAAGGAAGGGGAGATGAAGGGAAGATGAAAGAGGGTAGTGTGGGAGGGGAGATTTTTTCTAAGTCAAGGTTGGTGAGATTTCTTCAGAGAGAGAGAGAGAGAGAGAGAGAGAGAGAGAGAGAGAGAGGAGAGATAATTGGAAACATTTTCCAACGAAGAGGGAAAAAGGTAATTTTTGAAATCTTGAAGAGGGTTAATAATCCGAAACTAAAATCTTGTCCCTCTTTGTTAATAATCCAAAACCAAAATATCGTCCCTCTTTTGTTAATAATCCAAAGCCAAAGTCATTTTTCAGCGGGGGCGAAAATCCATGGGGGCAAAATCTACAGGCTAAAAGTTGCCGGCCCCTCACCGCCTTCCGATAATTATATTTGATGTCTGATAGGTCACATTTGTCAGTCCATGAGGAATAAATGCCGAGGGAGAAAGAATGTGCTGTTTGCCTTTTTGATTTTTTATTTTGCTTTCTTGTCTTTTATTTACAAACTAAAAGGAAAAAAAAAGAGGGGGAGGCAGAGGAGAAAGAGACAGACAGACAGAGACAGAGACACATACAGGTAGAGAGAGAGAGAGATAGAGAGAGAGACAGAGACAGAGAGAGAAAGAGAGAGAGAGAGAGAGAGAGAGAGAGAGGAGAGAGAGAGAGAGAGAGAGAGAGAGAGATTTCAAAGTCGTTTATTCGTATATATATTTGGCACAGGCCTATAGACAACGCAATAATAATATAACAAACGCACAGGCCTATAGACAACGCAATAATAATAACACAACAAAAACTATTGTGCGAAATGTTTAGGCATCTCAACACAAAAAGCAATGGCATAAAAATTTAGAGAACGAGTAAGCTATTACGTAATATCAACATACAACCACATAGACGCAAATAGATAATTTTTGACATCCGTTAGGGGAAAAAAGTTTTAATGCTACAATTTGTAAAGAAAAAATCATCATGCATTCGCTTTCCGGCTCTTCATTGCATGGAAAATCAACCTTGACACGTTGTGACGTGTTTGTACATTTGTTCAGGTGAGTACAGCAGTAACCGGTGGTGAACACTTAACAGGCCAAAATGTTGTTCTCCAATCGCTGTAATGCGGATGTATGAACAAGACATTATGCTCATCCTCTATGACATTTCTACAGAATGTACAGTGTCTTTCTTCATTATTAGCACTGAATCTACGAAGGTTATTGTTTTTTAGGGAGAACGCCAATCCTAAGTTGTGTTAAAGCGACTCTAAAACAAAAAGAATATATATGCCTCTTAGGTATAACTCTTTTCCAAAAGCATTCTGAATGAACAATATGATTCGTATCGTTCTTTTCCATGTAAAAAAAAAAAATCCAGACAATTCCTGTCTATACGTGTACAGCAACCTTTCTTTTAATTCATATAACAATGCAGGAACATCACCGACTCCTTTCAGAAGCCACACAAAATAAAACCCACTCATACAGAGAACTTTCCGGATTTTCGAGGCCCAGCAATCTTTACCATTTCCGTCTAAGGTTAACAGTATTTGATAAGGTTGTATGGGCAGTGTTGGGGTATCTGTAGAAGTCGAAACCAATATACTTCGTGGCTCTCATGGTCGAATTTTGATTACGGATATCTACCTAATTCCCCATAAACCAGTTAATCGGGGGATTTTGTTGCCACTCCCAGAAAAAGGTTTGCACACGCTATGATGCACTCGTCCGTTGCTGTCGCCAGTCTTGACAAACCCCAAATCTCCAAGGAATAAAGAAAAATTGACTGCATTTTTAAATTAAAAAAATTCAGAAAAACGTTCATTGAGTTATGGTTTCGGCACACAAAATTGCTTCAGTTTCCAGGAAGATGTGTTAGAGTAAAAAGGAAACATCTACAAAAATGTTTCGGCGCAAATTGTCCTGTCAAAATACGTGAGAGTGATTTCTGCAAAAAAAAAAAAAAAAAAAAAAAACAGAAAAGAGATGCATGCCTTTCCACAATAAAAATTGATCGTATTCGCATTTTTTTTCTTACCAAAACGAGTTATTTTCACGATAACCTATTTTATCTTGCAGAAACCCATTCCTTTCTGGCTAAAAGATCGAACCTGTTCAATATGTACTGACCCAACGCACTTGCTTGAGCAGAGATTGCCAATGAAAATGGAGCAATGAATGAATGCAACGGAAACAGACAAAACGGACATTTTTGTGAGTTATGGGCTTGACATCAGAATGTGTGTGTGTGTGTGTGTGTGTGTGTGTGTGTGTGTGTGTGTGAAGGCAGGGATGCACCCAGAAACAACCCTCCCCCGAGTCTCAATACACCCCTACCCCACCCCCATCCATGCTTACCCTCCCACCCTTATCTCCCTCACACCACAACTCCTCCTCTCCCACCCCTCCCCCTCCCCAAAGCGAGCACGCTGTTTATGAACTCACCGTCAAGGTTAGCTCATGCTCCCGTTTGGCGGGCTTCAACAACGTCCCTGCTTCCTCCCCCCAGCACCCACTACCCCATCCCGCCACAACCATCCTTACCTCCCACCACCCCCACATCACCCTCCTCTTCCCCATCCCCACCACCCTATTTGATGCCAGTAAGCCATCTTTAACGTCACCTTCAACGTTAGATTGTATACTGTTTGACGGGCTTGAAAAACGGAATACGGGTGGGCCACTGCTTTCCAAATCTCGCCTCCATCTCCCCCTTCCCCGCCACATCCATCCTTATCTTTCACCACACCCACCTTCCCTCCTCCCCCGCCACCCTCTATAAAGGGGCGTAAGCCGTCTTTGAACGTGGAGTAATGCTCCCTTTGACGATTTAATGACCGCTTGGAAGTCCCTCCTTCCGCCTTTTCCGACGCCGCTATCATTAGGTTATATTCATTGTTTCATATTTCTGTTGTTATTTAGAGTCTAGTTACTCAAAAATTCTGAAACGACCAGCTGCGGTGGCAAAGTGGTTAGCGTCGCAGTCTCCCGGCTCTAAGGTCGTGGGTCTTGGGGTTGTTCTGTTCCGATCTGCTCCTGCCCAGAGTTGAGGTTTGCCATGGGCTCCAGTGGGAAGACTGGGACCACCCAGTCGAGTTCTATCCACTTAACGGAAGCGTCTCTAAGAGTGTTGCTCAAATTTCCTGACCAAAACTGCGGGTGTCTGAATTTTCCGGACCTGGTCGACACCCGGATATATTATGCTTACTAGAGTACAGCCCTGTCATGCAGTCTCAGACCAGATTGGAAATGCGTGGCATCAGCTTCATTATCCTCATTCCTCTCATCGATCATGGTTTAAAA
>JADBJO010000618.1:57500-75000 GCA_016801955.1 Conus betulinus | reverse complement strand
GGGCCGGTTAAACCAAAAAATCATCTGACAATAAACTATGGTTCAGTCTGTCAGCCACTCTTTAAGGTGAATGTCCGTGGAATCAAACGAAACAGATGTCCAGCAAATGAGAGTAAATTTATCAAAATATGAACCTCTCTCTCTCTCTCTCTCTCTCTCTCTCTCTCTCTCTCTCTCTCTCTCTCTCTGGGGTGTGTGCGTGTCTCCATGCATGCGTGAGCGTACGCCCATTTGTGTATGCGCGCGCGCGAGTGCCTATGTGTAGGTGTGTTGTATGTGTGTATGTGTGTGGGACATCATGCGTACGTTTGTATATATGTGTGTGTGTGTGTGTGTGTGTGTGTGTGTGTGAGCATGTGAGTGTGTGGATGTGTGTTCACGGTATTTGTGTTGTGTTGTGTTGTGTTGTGTGTGTGTGTGTGTGTGTGTGTGTGTGTGTGTGTGTGTGTGTGTGTAACGAGATTTACAAGGCGATCAAGAGAGAGAGAGAGAGAGAGAGAGAGAGAGAGAGAGAGAGAGAGAGAGAGAGAGAGAGAGAGAGAGAGAGAGCACATCTTTCTGCGTCATTGTTTGCTAGTCTTACCTCCACCTCGAGTTCCTCTTGGACAGTCGTCACAACTTGGGGCTTGCCAAACTCACAGCCCATCTCTTCGTTAATTGAACTGACGTCACCGCTTCGAGCCCTTTATCGTCACTTCCGGTTCCTGTTTCCGTGCTGCAGAGCAGCCAGCAGGATGCTTACATTGGTCATTATATTTTCTTCAGTGCCTGAAAAATAAACGAAGATAGGATAACTCTTGTTGTGGTGTTCTGCTGTATACAAGATACATGCACGTCTCTGTCAAAGTTTTTGTTCTTTTGTTTGTTTGTTACATGATTGTTTTCAATGACATTCATTCTTGTGTTTATCAGAATTTTCTTTTGTCGTTCTCTGTAAATGAAAAGCACTATGCACCACATATGATGCCATGTCAAATTCTTCATTTATCATCAATCATAATCATCATCATCATCATCATCATCATCATCATTTTCATCATCATCATCATCATCATCATCATCATCATCATCATTATCATCATCATCATCATCATCATCATACTAATTATTATTATTGTTCTTGTTGTTATTGTTGTTGTGGTCGTCGTCGTTGTCGTCATCGTCATCATTATCATCAGCCTCATCATTTTTCACAGAAATTATCGTGAAAACAACTAAGTCCATTTTGTTCTTCGAGAGAGAGAAGAATCGAAGGGTTTTTTTTTTTTTTTTTTTTTTTTTTTTTTGGGGGGGGGGTGTGTGTCTCTGTGTGTGTGTGTGTGTGTGTGTGTGTGTGTGTGTGTGTGTGTGTTTCTGAATGCAAGATCAGAATTCTAACTAGCTGAGTTAAGCCTGTACTGTTTGCTCATGTAATCCCTGTTGTGGGCCATTCTCCATGTCGGCGTATTCCCCCGTTTCATATATTGTGCAGTGATAACTCCCCATGCAGGTGAGAAAGTACAGGTCCCTAAACCTGAACAAATGTTTTAGACTTCAGTGACCAAACTCACCCGCCCTGAGTGACGCTGAACAAATGTTTTAAACCTCAGTGACCCAAACTCACCCGCCCTGAGTGACGCTGAACATTGTTTTAAAACCTAGTGACCCAAACTCCCGCCCTGAGTGACGCTGAACAATTGTTTTAAACCTCAGTGACCCAAACTCACCCGCCCTGAGTGACGCTGAACAATTGTTTTTTAAACCTCAGTGACCCAAAATCATCCGCCCTGGGTGACGCTGAACAAATGTTTTAAACCTCAGTGACCCAAAACTCATCCGCCTGGGTGACGCTGAACAATTGTTTTTAAACCTCAGTGACCCAAACTCACCCGCCCTGAGTGACGCTGAACAATTGTTTTAAACCTCAGTGACCCAAACTCACCGCCCTGAGTGACGCGGAGATGGAAATGGGCACATGCTTATATTCAATCCATAGTGTTGTTTTAAACCATGCCCCAGATCATTCACAGGGGACTGGGTTTGAGTAGGATGGGAAGTAGTTCTTGCTCAGGTCCAGAATCACCTCACCCAACATATACTCAAATACAAATAAAAAAAAAAGTTTTGATTGACGTTTTGTTTGGTTCTGAGAACACTGTGAGAATGTTGAAGGAGGGGGTTGATTTGGAACGAAGGGGGGGGGGGGGGGGGGGGGGGGGAGGGGGGGGGGGGAGGAGGATGTCGGTCTAGATTTTTTAGATCCCGGAGGGTGAAGAAAGGAGGGAGGATGGAAGGGTGGGGGGGGGGGGGGCGTGCCCACTCTCACCCTCCGGGGGGTAATTTGGGGAGTGAGGACAATATCGGCACGTTACACCGGTAAAATCTGAATCGGTGCCCAGTCGGCCTTCAGCGGACTGTTCTATTTATAGTGTACTGGAGAAAGAGAGAGACCAGAACATAACACGATTTCCGTTGTGGCTTGAATCTCTTAAAGACAACTTTTTAATCTTGCCTGCATCAAAGATCAAAGGTAATCTGCAAAACAAAAAGCTGAGACAGAGATTGGGTGGTGTCTCTTCTACTCTTTTTCATCTTAGCTGTCACTCACTTTTCACTCTCACACAGTGAACAGTTTTACAGTTCCTAGCATTAGAGCCCGGCCGACCACGCAAGATCTTTTTCAGGATTGTCAAACGTTTACCGAAAATATGATCCCCATATTCTAAAAAAAAAAATCGTTTTGAAAAGCAACAAACAAACAAAGACAACACAGACATAATAAACTGTAGACATCCTTTAAGGCCGATAAGAACAGGTCATGTTGAGACTGCAGGCCATTTGCCTGATTTATCCGTTTGAGATTAAAAAAAAAAGAAATAAAACAAAAAAATACACAAAAAAGTCCAAATGAACAACGAGAAAATTGTAGAATGGCAGCTAGAATTAAGACTGGGCAGTTAGTGTTCACTCCGGACAATGTGGATAGTTTCAGTACCTAATCGTCTGAGAACAGCCGAGAAAGCCCTGTGTGTCATAAACTGTAAACAGAAAAGCTTCCAGAACAAAGACAGGAAAATGGTAGAAGAAGACTGTAAATAAAGACAAACACTGAATAAATGCAGAGTCAAAGAGAGTGACAGAAAGGAGACAATGACTGGCACTGAACTTGAAGAGGGCGAGGGAACTATTTCTAGCGAAAGAGTCTCCAGCATCCTTGTAATGACCACAGCCACGACAAGCGATACAGTAAACGACACTAGCCATTCTAGGTCAATGACGGTACGAACGGAAGAGGGAGTTATCTAGCGCGACACTAATACGACTAGAGCGACAACACATTAAAGGCTAATCCTTACTGTAAGAACTGTTAGCTGGTGTATTTAGATCGTAGGACTAGGGCAATCAGGTGTGTCTGTCGTAATGGAACGTGGTGATCCATGGTCATACATTTTGTTGTGTATCAACCATCTACGTGACACGTTCTATTAACGCCACTATCTTTTCTCAAGGGAGAGAATGCATCCCACACACTTTGTAAAATACTGTTCGTTGGAGCTCAACCTAGAGAGATTAAACAGAATTAAGCCTGCCAGGCTTGAAACTGCTTTAAAAAGACTGTGACATCGATCTTAGCTATCTATCTGTTTGTTCGAAACTTCCATTATTGATTTCGAAAGAACTGTGAACTTAAAACGTTTACCCAAGAAACTCGAGTGCAAATTGATTTCCACCAAAGGGAAGCCTTTGTATGGTTACTCTCTCATTGAATGAAGTCAAACAAGTCCCGGGACATTCTGGCCGATCCTGTTTTCTCCACGAGCCAAGTACCAGCGTGCAACGCCTATTTCAGCGATCGTGCAGTAAAAACGACGATGTAGGCTCGCAATTTTGAAGTCCCTCAAACAAAGAACGGCGTTGGGATAGACGAAAAATAGCCATTTTCTGTTTACTAGGTGACAGCAAGTCGAATCTGCAACGCTCAAATGCAGAAGGACATTGAGCCAATTGAGCATCTCCCTTGCCATGTCGTGGTGAATGGCAGGGTTAATGGCCCTGTCAGCCAAAAGGGCTGAAAGATAAATTGTTTCCAGATCGATGTCTGTATGGATTGTAGTCTGTTCCCCCCCCCCCCCCCCCCCCCCCCCCCCCCCCCCCCCTCGCTCCCCCCCCCCCACCCCCCCCCTCCCCCCTCCTCCCCTCTCCCCCCAGCTCTCTCTCTTTCTTTCTTTCTTTCTCTCTCTCTCTCTCTCGCTCTCTCACACACACTCGCGCATATACACACTCACGCGCGCGCGCGCGCGCGCACACACTCATACATACACACACACACGCACGCACACACACACAATCTGTCCATCTATCAATCTATCTACATATCTGTCTATCTAGTTATCTGTCTGTCTATCTATCTCTCTATCCGTATGTACATACATACAGAGAGAGAGAGAGAGGGGGGGGGGGGGGAGCGACAGAGACAGAAAGAGACAGAGACAGACAAACAGGCAGACAGACACAGACAGAGAAAATGCAAATACGAATACAAATTGGTCTATTGGTTTATTGTGCTTAAACTTTTAAAGCCCATTCACAAGAAGATGGGTGGGGAAGGGAATGGGCAATTACATAAAAAAACAACATCAAAATGACAGACGATAATACAAAAACGAAACAAAACAAAACGAAAAAACACGGCGCACGATCAAGTCCTGGAATCCAGATCATTGTTAAACAATCGCTGTGATTACCTTTCTTTCTTTCTTCTTTTTTTTCTTACAATAGCCCTCCATACGCACGAAAGTTTCAACACATTTTCCACCATAATACTGACTGCTGAGTCAAGCACTACATTCCGAGTCACGACACATTACGGCAAGCATTTGCATTTGTACCACTATCACAGCTGTCCAAACTGGTACGCGCCTCTTTGATTAAACATGTAACTCAGACTGTTCATTTCTTCCCGAGACTGTTCTCAAGCTTTTCAAAACTCTCGCTGCCGACGTTTTCGAAATGTTGACTTCGCTATCCGTGATTCGGAAACACGTTTGCTGGCACGGTTTTGTTTGTTTGTTTGTTTTTTTTTTTTCCCTGCTGTATTAGTTTTAGAAAAGATTTCCTTGTCGCACACCCGAAACTCACACACTTATACTGCACATGGTTTGGACGTGTCGATGTTTCTTTGTTGACAACTGTCTATGCCTGTATGTCCGTGTGGCGGAGAGCCATATCATCTGCGTCATTGAAGACAATACCGCAGCGGAAAGCAGAAAGAACTGAGTGAAACACACGCGCGCAAACATGTTGGTTGTCCGAGCGGTCAGTTGCGTTTCGTACACACTGGGCAGTGTCGATACAAACAACCCAGTCGCAGACTGTGAATAGGCTCTTGCCTTTTTCTGTCGGTTCATCCGATGCGCCTCGGCTGTTCTATTATCTCTGCTCAGCTGTGACGGACATTTCCGGCTGTAATCGGCCTGGACTGCTTGAGTTTGCGTGATATCGGCATGACGTTGTGTGTGGTGTGGTAGTGGACGGCTTGAGAACACAAAAGGAAAAAAAAAACATAAACAAACGAACAAACAAACTGACAGACAGACAGACAGACAAACAGTCTGGCGGTTTTTGCTCCTGATTTCGGAACGGGAAAGCATCCTTTTCCATTTTTGTTATCCTCATTACTACTCTTAATATCATTTTCATTACCATTACTTTTATCACTAGTACTGGTACTGTTATTACTATTACCGTTAGTTTTGATGTTAGTGTTATTATCATTACGACTCTTACCATTATTTATACCATTAGTATTATATTACTATCATTATTAATATAATAGTTATCATAATTATTGTCATTATCATCATCATCATCATCATAGTTATCACCATAATCATCATCATCATTATTATTATCATTATTATCATCATCATTATTATTGTCATTATTATTAAAATGATCATCATTACAAGTATCATCACTATCATCATCGCCACTACCACCATGCTGTTTGACAATCCTCTAACCCTTTTTCTTTCTCCCCTTCTGTGTGTATAGCCACTATGAACACTGCAACTGCTATCATATTAATACCAAAAAAATGGTAGAAACCCCTCTCTTCATTACTTTTTGATATTTTTGTCATCGTTATTATCATGATTATTGCTGTCATTATAATCATCATCTTCATTATTATTTTAACACATTGTCTCCTTCCCAACAGCCTCGTTTTCATTCAATGCCCATCTTGCCGAATTCGAGAAGATACATGATTGCTTCTTCTTCGTTTTCATTGTTTTGAAAGGTCTTTGTCTTGTCTGAAGAAGACCTAAGAAGTCGAAACGCGTCGTGTTTTGTTTTGTAATTTATTTGTCCCCTTTGTCTGGCGGATTTATCATAACTTTTTTTTTTTTTTTTTCAGAGTCAAGATTAAAAAACATTCCAGAGTGGGTGGCAGCCCAGTGACCGACAAAGTGGATGGAGGTCGTCAGACAGTGGTCATTCTTTGATGGAGTTGGTGTGAAGAGCGCCTTCCGGGCTGCCAAGCAAAGGAAGCTAGGGGAGAAGGATGCAAAGAGAGAGAGAGAGAGAGAGAGAGAGAGAGAGAGAGAGAGAGAGAGAGAGAGAGAGAGAGAGAGAGAGAGAGAGACAGAGGACAGACAGACAGACAGACACACACACACACACACACACACACACACACACACACACACAGACAGACAGACAGACAGACAGACAGACACACACACACACACACACACACACACACACACACACACACACACACACAGAGAGAGAGAGAGAGAGAGAGATACACATACACAACAGAGAGAGAGAGAGAGAGAGAGAGGAGAGAGAGAGAGAGAGAGAGAGAGAGAGAGAGAGAGATGAAAACAAAAGCACCCTGGCAGACACAGAGACCATCACCCAATGCACTCATTGTTCCACCCACGCGCTGTATGTTTAAGCACCTCTTCCACACACACACACACACACACACACACACACGCCATCCCCCCACCCTTCCGCGCTTTACTTCTACATCTCTCTATGCTCTACTCCCAGTCTCGCACACATCTATTATAACCTCCAGCCCCCTCCCCCTCCCCCTCCCCTCCCCTCCTGCTGCATCTCTCCACCCCATTTCACAGTGCCAGTTAACGGACTCTGCAGACTCAGCAGCAGTGAAACATGATGCCATGGGCTGTCGGTAGTTGTTCCAGTCATATGTCTGCATTATAATGATTACCTTCATAGAAAAAAAAAGAATAACGGTCTTACAACAGCGCCAGTGAAATATAAGGTCACAGCGAATGGCAAGTTATCTGTGTCTAAAGTCTGCACTGCCACTCTTTCCTTCATTAAAGTGTATAATAACGGTCCTCTCTTCAGCATCAGTTAAAAATGTGGGTTCACAGCATATAGGTAATATTTGGTTTCAAAAGATATGATTTCCAGTAAAAAGAGCGCTATGGAAAAAAAAAAAGGTCTGCGTTACCACACTTCTCTCTTTGAAAAGTATAATGACCCTCTTTTTAGTATCATTGTAAAATAGTTTCACAGCATGTGAATAATGGTTGGTCTCAAAAAGATCTGATTTCCGGTAAAAGAAAAAGCGCCATGAAAAAAAAATGATGGGAAAAAGTATGAAAGATTAGTCAGTTTGACAGGATAAGAGTAATTTTGTTTAACAGGGTAATTTTTACCCTGTGCACTTCCATCACGGAAAGTGTCATTTTCATCATGGTAATTTTTTTTTTTTTTTTACCATGGAAAGTGTATTTTCATCATGAAAAGTCGTTTTCGTCACATCAGCAGCTCTTACCATTATGTCACAGCATGTGGAAGAATTGATAATTTTTTTCGAGTCTTTCTTGTCATCTCCCGCATGTAGAGTTTAATTGTCAGCATGTAAAGGGTATTTAAAACACGCAACGATAATAAGTTTCATATCATGTTTGTTGTTATTTTTCTCACTAAAACCGCATCAAAGTGGTAAATTGGAATAACATGAGTAATCATGACTCTCGTCAATGTGTACAAGGCACTGCCAAAAACATGTAGATATTCGGATGGCCATCATGACTTGCAGCGCCCTGAACAACATGGCTAGACTTCCAAAGCTTGCCACAATCACGAGTGAAAAGAGATGCCATGGCTTCGTGTGCATGTGTACGCGAAGGAAAGCTTGGATGGAGCGGAGAGGGGGTGGGTGGTGGGGGGGGGGGGGGGGGGGGGGGGGGGGGGGGGGCGGGGGCGGGGTGGTGGTTAAGCGCTGGCTTGTCGGAGTCGACAGGGAAAGTCAATCCCCTATCTATTAAATGGAGGCTCATGTTTCCATTTAACGTCCATTCTCGTGTCTGTTTGTCTTGGTTTTGGTCTTTGGTGGCGAGAGTGACGCCCGCTGCACGTGCAATCGTTCGAAAGTGAGGGATGCTTTTTCCACCGTTTACAGTTGGTGTCATCGTCGTTACTGTCATTATCAGTATTATTTTTTTTTAATAAATGTTATCGATAAACGCTCTCAAAGTAAGTTGATGTGATTATCGTGTTCCATTTGTGCCAGCGCCTGTGTGTGTGTGTGTGTGACTAAGCAACATGACTAGCTTTTCATAGCTTACATTACGCCCTAATCACGAGTGAAAAGAGATCCATGACGTCACGTGCGTGTGTGAGAGAGCGAAAGCATGGATCGGGTGGTGGGGTGGGGTGGGGTGGGGGTTAAGTGCTGGTGCTGGCTTGTCAGCTCCACAGGGAAAGTCAGTCCCCCATCTATTTCACGGAGGCTCATTTCCATTTAATGTCCATTCTCGTGTCTGTTTGTCTTGGTTTTGATCTTTGGCAGCGGAACTGGCGCCTGCTGCACGTGCGACCGTCCAGAAGTGACGGATGCTTTTTCCACTGTTCATGGTTGATGTCATGTCGTTACTGTCGTTATCAGTATGATTTTTATAAATGTTAATCGACACACACTCTAAAATTAAGTCGGTGTGATCAACCTGTTTCAGCTCTGTGTGTGTGTGTGTGCGTGTGTGTGTGTGTGTGTGCGTGCGTGCGTGCGTGTGTGTGTGTGTGTGTGTGTGTGTGTGTGTGTGTGTGTGTGTGTGTGTGTGTGTGTGTGTGTGCGCGCGCGCGCGCGCGCGCATTTATGAAAGCACAAAAAGTGTCATTTTCATCATGGAAAGTGTTATTTACATCATGGAAAGATCATTTTAATCCTATCAGCAACTGTGAACCATGACGTCACAGCGTGTGGGGGAGGACTGTTAATTTCGTCATGTCTGTCCTGTCATATCTCTCATGCAGCAGTTAATTGTCAGCATGAAAGTAGTATCTAGAATACAAAAATTAATTTCATTCGATCTTTGTTGTTATTTTTTTCCCCCGAATACACCCCCAAAAAGATAACTTGGTATCAAATGAGTAATCCTAACACTCGTCAATGTGCACAAGGCACCGCTGAAAGATGCTGGTCGTCAGAGACAAATGATTGCTATGAATATCAGCTTCACTGCAGATATCTTTCTGCTGACAAAAGGTTCATAGTGATCATAGCTAATTCTCTCACGACGCCATGCCCAAAGACTAGAGCTGTCACAGGTACTCAAAACAAAACTGCACGTCAACATTAAACTGCACTTTTCAAAGGTAAATCGATCAAAACGTTTTGAAAGTTATATTTGTCGGTGTGTAGTTAATGCAATGGGTTTTCTCATAACAAAATTACGGTGAGGATCATTTCCATTTGGATGTAGGCTTCATGAGTTGTTAGGGTTCTAAACTACATGGCTAGACTTCCAAAGCTTGCATTATGCCACAGTCAGGACTGAAAAGAGATCCCTGACGTCATGTACGTGTGTGTGTGTGTGTGAGGGAAAGCCTGGATGAGGTGGTGGGTGGGGTGATGTGGCAGTTAAGTGCTGGCTTGTCGATCTCGACAGGGAAAGTCAGTCCCCCATCTATTAAATGGAGGCTCGCGTTTCCATTTAATGTCCATTCCCCTGTCTGTTTGTCTTGGTATTGATCTGTGGTGGCAAGAGTGAAGCCTGTTGCACGTGCCATCGTTCGAAAGTGACAGATCTTTTTCCACTGTTTACGGCTGGTGTCATCGTCATTACTATCGTTATCAGTATTTTTCAAAAATGTTATTCACATACACTCACAAAATGAGTTGATTATCCTGTTTCCTGTTGTGTGTGTGTGTGTGTGTGTGTGTGTGTGTGTGTGTGTGTGTGTGTGTGTGTGTGTGTGTGTGTGTGTGTGTGTGTGTGTGTGTGTGCTCGCGCGCATGCATGCATACATACACACACATGGAGAGTGTTATTTTCAGCATAGAAAGTGTCATTTTTATCTTGAAAAATCTCAGTTTCACCATATTGTTGATTGTGAACTAGGATGGCACACAGTGTGTAGGAGAGTTAATTTCATCAAGTCAGCCTTGTCATATGTTTCACGGAAAGATTTTATTTCATGGAAAGATTGGTTATCAGCATGAAAATAGTATTTAAAACACACAAGAATAATTTTCACATAATGTTTTTTTTTTTTTTTTTACTTTTTTTTTCTACTGAATTCACACCAGAAAGGTAACTCAGAATCAGACGAGTAAGTAGTACCCTAGTCGATGTGCTATGGAGCATTCCTGAGAGATGCTGATTGTCGGAGAGAAATGATTGTCACAACTATCAACTTTGCTGCAGTGCTGGCAAAAGATTCATCGTATTCAGAACTTATTTTCTCCTGACACCATGCTCAACAGACTAATGGTATCACAGACACTGACAACGAAATTAAACCACACACTTTTCAAAAAGGTAAGTCGCTGAAAACGCTGTGAAAATTATTTTCGTGGTTTACGATTCATGGTTTTCTCTAAAGATAACTATGGTGTGGATCAGTTCCATCCGGTTTGGCTATCATGACTTGCAAGGCTCTAAACAACATGGCTAGACTTTAAAACGCTTGCAATATGCCGTAATTACGAGTGAAAAGAGATGCCATGGACCTCATGTGCATACGTGCACGTGGGAAAGCTTGGTTAGGGTGGGGGGGTGGGGGGGGGGGGGGGGGGGGGGGTTTAAGTGCTGGCTTGTCGATCTCGACAGGGAAAGTCAATCCCCAGTCTATGAAATGGAGGCTCGCATTTCCATTTATGTCCATTCTCGTGTCTGTTTGTCTTGGTATTGATCTTTGGCAGCGAAAGTGGCGCTTGCTGCACGTGCGATCGTTCGGAAATGACGGATGCTTTTTCCTACTCTTCATGGTTGATTTCATTATCGCTACAGTCATTATCAGTATGATCTTTTAAAATGATGTTCTCTTGATACACGATTACAAATTGAGTCTATGCAATGATCTTGTTTCAGTTGTGTGTGTGTCTGTGTGTGTGTGTGTGTGTGTGTGTGTGTGTGTGTGTGTGTGTGAGTGTGTGTGACAAATACAGTCGGACTGCAATAGATAACTGTGTGTGAATTTTTCGTCATCCGAATCAGCAGAATACAGCAACAAAGTCTTGGCATGTGTCTGCTGTGTAATAGTCGAAAGTAGAAAGAAAGAGAAAAAAAAAAGTTTGTTCTATTGGCTGCTGTTCTTTGGCAGTATTAAAAACCAGTGATCTGGTATGTTTACTGCGGCATGTGATTTAAGTCTTATTCGCAGCAAGACTTTCTTGAGCTCAGTCTTTCAGCTTCAATCCAGATCTCACTGTTGTCCAGTCTTTATATCTGAACTCAGAGCTTGCGTCTGAATACAGTCTTCCTATTGAAACCTAGCATTCCTGTTTGACCCCAATCTTTTAAATTTTCGCGCTCATTCTGTTTTTGAGCTCAGTATTCTCATTTGAGTCCAGTCTACCAGTGTAACTCTAATATTCTTGATGAACAATTCTTACTTTCGTTCACCCCTTTTGGAATATGGAGGAAAAGAACAATGGGAAAATCGGTTATCATAATGAAGCTTCAAAATTAAAGAAAAAGAGCGGTCACACAAATCGCATTATTGAAATCAGACCCCTCCCCCCCCCCCCCCCCCCCCTAGAGGTATCAATCAAGACAGTATTTCATCTGTAAGTAGGTCTAATCAAAGCACCTTGTTTAATTCAGTGAACTTGGATAGATTTAGCAGACAATTCCTCGAAGACACATACGGAACAAATTACAAAGATTAAGCATTGAATGGACTTCCAGAGGGTGCTTTGGAAGAAAGTGATGATGTAAGGCTAAATATTGTTGGCAAACTCCACATGATCATCTCCTATAGAGATCTGTGCCACAATTGTTAGAAAGAAAAAGTCATCAACGCAATGTATACTGATCTGGAAATTGTACAAGTTGTTTGTGCAAAAGTCAGATCTGGAATGCTTTGTATGTAAGGCATTTAATGGTTCTTTCGAGAGATCCCTGCCAAGTTTCTATGTATGAATCCTTCAGAACGTTTTTTTTTTTTTTTTTGCTTAATTGCACAAAGAAGTCAACACTATGAAACTTAGTGGATTGTAATACATTCATATTCAGTTTCTCTCAACATTGCTTTAATGCCGTTCAGACACCGTCATGTTATCACGGAGAGACATCAAAAAAAAAAAAACAAAAGGAATGCGTTACTCTATGCACTTGGCATGAAATTCTGACATATTTTGAAATTAATAAAGTGGCCCTTACTTTGCTTTTTTTTTTTTTTTACAGCTAATTGAAATATCCCTTTCCAACCATAAATATTTCAACCGACAACTATTGGTCTGAACGGGCGGGCACTGACTCTCTGTTTCACTGTTCCACCCCCCTCCCCCCCCCCCGCCCCCGACAAACCTGCACCAACCTACCCATAATTCCCTGCGCCTCTTTAATATCTGCCTCCCCCCCCCCCCCCACCCCCCCACCCCCACCCCCCTCCCTCGCCATCCGTTCCGCCGCCTCCTAACAAATCCAGTATATTTGAAAGTCTGGGAGTTTTATCTTCGAGGGGTTAATTTGTGACGTAAAAAGCGTCGGTTTTTTACAGGAACTGGTGAAATAGGCGCCCGTCGCGTTTTGGATACTGCGTAACACACTACACTTGGCCTGAAACAAATGGGCTGAAAAAGACTGGCTATCTGTGGCTACCTGCACTACTTTGAATGTACACTGGTCATAAATGATGATGATGATGATGATAATGATGATGATGATGATGCCGATGATGATGATGATGATGATAATGGTGGCATGATAAATGCTGGTGGTGGCACGATTAATCGGTCTCTGACACGAACAATCGGTCCTGGACCCAAAACAAACAGAGACCCAAACGACACACACACAGACAGACACACACACACAGGTACACACACACACACACAGACAGGGGTAAAGGTAAATTTTTTAGTGGACACCACCACCACCACCATACCACTTGGTTCCGGACCACACCCCCCCCCCCCAACACACCCTTTGATTGCTTTTAGCCAGTGCTTTCCCCATTTTTCATCTTTCAGGGCTCCAGTGTCAATTCTACAACTTGAAATCTTTCGGCTTCTTGGGGAGAGTTGCCCTCTGAACTTGAACATGGCCTCTACTCTCAGTTCCCTCCCTGCTCCCCTCGCACGCACCCCTCCTCCTCCCCGGGCACCAGGGCCTATGCATCCTCCTGGACTCACGCTATCAAATTATACCACCTCCTGGTCCCCCGGCCCCCCGCCGACCTGCTCTTCGCCCCCATCTTTTTCCTACCCTGCTTCCAATCCATCATTCAAATCTCCCTCTCTTCCTCTCTCTCACAATTTGCCAAGTCCGGCCCAGAAATAAACTCTCCCAAACGATCTATACCCAATGGACATACTGGGATTCGAGTTGAGCGTTATTCTCGTTTCCCCTACTTTTTCGATGAGGTAATTGGGGGTGAATGGGTTGGGCAGTTTTGCCCACGACTTTTTCGATGAGTAATTTGGGGGATGGGAATGAATGGGTTGGGCGGTGGGGGTGTGGTGGTGGAGGGGAGGAGAGGGAGGCAAGATGAGGGAGAAGGGTATAGGGTGAAGGGAGGGGGGTTCGTAACCGTTTGTCTAACAACGGTGATGGCATGGCAGGACATGCTGATTCGGTGTGCCAGGTTGATTCTGATGGATTGCTTCGATCGCGTGTCTTTATCGGTGTGTGGCCCTGATCGAGGCTGGGTGAAATCGATGTTTATCAAGAGTTAACTTTTTGCTTGCAAGGTGATGCGAGGGGGTTGGGTTTAGAAATGGGAGGTGGAGAGGGAAAGAGGTGGTGGTGGTTGTGGTGGACGTGGTGGTTTTGTGGTGATGGTGTGTGTGTGTGTGTGTGTGTGTGTGTGTGTGTGTGTGTGTACGTGTGTGTGTGTGTGAGTGAAAGTGTGAGAGAGAGAGAGAGAGAGAGAGAATGTTGTGACAGAGAGAGAGAGAGAGAGAGAGAGAGAGAGAGAGACAGAGACAGAGACAGAGCGAGACAGACAGAGACAGAGAGGGAGGAATAGAGAGATTCTTTGTGATTGTGTGTGTGTGTGTGTGTGTGTGTGTGTGTGTGTGTGTGGGTGTGTGTGTGCGTGTGTGTGTTGTTGTGTGTGTGTGTGTGTGTGTGTGTGTGTGTGTGTGTGTGTGTGTGTGTGTGTGTGTGTGGTGTGGTGTGTGTGTGAGAGAGAGAGAGATTTGTATTGAGTGTGTGTGTGTGTGTGTGTGTGTGTGTGTGTGTGTGTGTGTGTGTGTGTGTGTGTGTGTTGTGTGTGTGTTTTGTGTGTGGTGTGTGTGTGTGGGTGTGTGTGTGTGAAGTGTGTGTGTGTGTGTGTTGGTGTGTGTTGTGTGTGTGTGTGTGTGTGTGTGTTGTGGTGTGTTGTGTTTAGTGTGTTTGTTGTGTGGTGCGTGTGTGTGTGTGTGTGTGTGTTGTGTGTGTGTGTGTGTGTGTGTGCGTAAGACACGTGTGTGTGTGTGTGTGTGTGTGTGTGTGTGTGTGTGTGTGTGTGTGTGTGTGTGTGTGTGTGTGCGTTTGTTTGGTGAAGAGTGTGTGTGTGTGTGTGTGTGTGTGTGTGTGTGTGTGTGTGTTGTGTGTGGTGTGTGTGTGTGTGTGTGTGGGTGTGTGTGTGTGTGTGTGCGCGCGTGTATATTGTGTGGTGTGAGGTGTGTGTGTGTGTGTGTGTGTGTGTGGTGTGTGTGTGTGTGTGTGTGTGTGACAGACAGACAGAGAGAGAGAGAGACAGAGAGAGAGACAGAGAGAGAGAGAGACAGACAGACAGACAGACACAAACAAGACAAAGAATGCGAGAGACAGAGCGAGAGAGAGAGGCACATCCAGTGTGTTGTTTTGTGTGTGTTTGTGTGTGTGTGTGTGTGTGAGGGTCTGAACTCCACCTGAGCTTGTGGCTGCAGTCCAATGTATTGCACAGCTTGCTAGCGGTTCCTAGCCTGTCAAAGACAGCCATGAGGCTGGCAACTCCACGCTGACGAAACACGTGTCACCAGAGCGCTGACTTCATGGCTTCTCCCCAGGGGAAATGAGAGAGAGAGAGAGGCGTGGGACACGTTCAGGCATCACTACCGTTTACCCCCATGACTTTTTTTTTTCATGATACTTTCTTCATCTCTTTATATCTAATAATTAGGTTTTTGCCACCCCTCCTTTCCCCCCCCCCCCCCCCCCCCCCCCCCCCCCCCCTTTGCTTATCGTTTCATTTTTGCTTATTTTTCAAACTGTCGTCTATTTACTTCTTGTTTTGTTTTTTCCCCCTATTTTGTCCCTACGTTTTTTCTTACTTTCCTTATTTTTTGAAATTCTGTTTTGTATTTACATTTTTTCTTGCATTTTCCGCTTTCTGTGATTTCGTCCTACTTTTCTTATATTTTCTACCTTTTTACATCTTGCTTTTGTCTTTTATATATAAGATTCTTCGCGTTTTCCTATTTTGTCTCTACATTTTCTTATATTCTCTTCCTTTTCTTTATTTTGTCCCTTTTTTTCTTAGATTCTCTCCCTTTTTTCCCATTAGTTCCTACCTTTTCCAACATTCTCCACTCTTTCTTATCCCCCCCCTCCCCCCTCCTCCTCCCCGCTCCCCCTCCTTTCTTTACTTTTATGATCTACCCTTTCCTAATTTTTCCATGCCTTTTCTCACGATCTCAAACCTCTTCCTATTTCCTCTACCTTTTCTTAACTTTCCGAATCTTTGATGGCGATCTCTACTATTTTCTATTTGGTCGACGCACTTTCTTCCGTCCCCTATATTTCCCCAATTTTCCTTACCTTTTCCTTGCGTTCTCAATCATTTTTCCACTTTGTCCCTACCTTTTCTCACATTCCAGATCTTTTCATATTTTGTCTGTAAAATGTCTTACATTCTCTTCCTTTTTCTCTGTTGTCCGTATTTTTTCCTACATTTTCTGTTTTGTCCCTGCCTGACTCTTCATTTTTTTTCCTCTCTGCCTCTGCCATTTCTTATTTTGTTCCTGCATTTTGTCGCGTTCTCTGTCTTTTTTCCAAACTTCTCTACCGTTGTTGTTTTTTTTTTTTTTTCATTCTTCACCTTTTCGAAAAATTCCCCCTTTTTCTGAAGGTGTCTATCTTTTCCTTATTTCCTCTAATTTTCTCTTTCTCTCTGAAGTTTTTTTCCCCTTATTCACCTATTTTTTTCCTATTTCCTCTATATTTTCCTACTTTCCCTGGTTTCTTTTTTTTTTTTTTCTGTCTTTTTCTGCTTTCCCTATTTTCCTTTGTACAGTTTCACTGCCTTTTCCTACTTCGTTCTACCTTCAAAAATTGCCTTCCCCCATCTTTCTCATCGTTTCCTTTCCTGCGTTTTCCGGTTTCTTTCTTTTTTTTTTTTTTTTTTAAGCGTTCTCCCATCTCTACCCCCCGCACTGACTACTAATTCCTAGGGTTTCTTGTTTTTTTTTTTCCCCCACCTTTGTCTGACAGGTTCTTTCATACATCTACCGTTCTGGTTTTTTTCATTTTTTTTTTTTGTTTTTTTTTTTTTTTTTCTTACTGTTTCCTACTTATTCTAACCTTTTCCTTACCGTTTCTAATTCTTCAGTACATTTTCGATCCGTATCGTTCCCCCCCCCCCCCCCCCCCTCCCCCATTTCCCCCCCCTTACATTATTCTTATTTTTCCCCAACTGCTCCTTACCGTTTCTGTCTTTTTTTCCCCAACCTTTTCTTTTCAGTTTTTTTTACGCATATTTTCCCCCTAACGTTTTTGTGCCCCCCCCCCCCCCCCCCCCCCCCCACGTTACATTTTCCTGAACCTTTTTCCCCATATATTTTCCTTACTTTTTTTCCGAACATTTTTCGTACCTTGTTTGACTTTTCCTACTATTTTTTCTGACTTTTTTTTTCCCCAATCTTTTTTCTTACCGTTCCTTATTTTCCGCTACATTTCCCATTCCGTTTCTTTAATATTGTATACCATACTAACGAGAAATGTGGTGACTGGCTTAATGATAACATGCAGTACAATCTAGTGAAAAAATAGCGACTGGCTGAACGAAGCCTGTCGTGGAAACGTGTTCAAAAACGTAATCCTAACTGAACGGAGATTTC
>JADBJO010000618.1:50000-52500 GCA_016801955.1 Conus betulinus | reverse complement strand
CCTGAATACTATAGCGAGAAAACCGTATGTGGAATAACTCTTTATTGCACGTGTATTCCCTTATCAACTTCAGGAACAAATGACGAACCATAGTTTCTCTCTCTGTGATTCACGACCTAGTTCAGTTACCCTTAACTGAAGTTTGAGAGATCTTTTATTCAAGGGAGAGTAACACAACGTTCAAAACACCACTCGCCGCTGTTCGATTGAGATAAATTATTAAATCTACCGAGTTCAGAACTGTTTTGAATAGGCTGTGAAATCGATTTTAGCCATCTGTGTGTCCGAAATTCAATTGATTTTGTCCCCTCTCAGAGCATCGTTATTCTTTTTTTTTTTTCTAACCTTTTTTTTCTTCTTTTTTTTTCCCCTTTCTTCTTTCTTTTTTTTTTTTACTACCAGTCTCTTACACACCATGCATAGTCTGTATGCTCTCTCACAAATGGACACACTCTTGCTGATTTTAGTGTTTTGGAGTTTGCTACAAGGTGTCTGGGTTTGTTAATGTTCTAATGTGTGGTGCACTGGTTCACGCACTCGGATAATGTGCTGCTTATACAAAGAAAACAACAGACGGAGAAAAAGAAGAAAGACAGGAAGGAAAGAAGACAGAAACGACAAAAAAATCGTTTGCTGTATAAAAACAAACGAAATAACAAATTAAATATACAGTTGTTAAGCACCTCTCAAAGCATCGTGATTTTGAATACCGTAGCCATACTGAACTCGATGTGCGCGTACGAATTGACATGCAAAATTAGGTCAACCAGCCACAAACTGATTTCCATCATAGAAGAGTTTGTCAGCTAGTCGCAAAATGATTTCTATAAGGGGAGCACTCTCATACGGCTGCTTTCCTTTGCTTGAACCTGATCAATTTCCGGAACACACAGACGATTGTTTTTTTTCTTTTTTCTATTTTTCTTTTTTTTTTTTTTTTGGGGGGGGGGGGGGGGGGGGGGTGTGTGGGGTGTGTGTGCGACATAATATCTGAGAGACATAATATCGAACTTCACCGACGCTGGATCGGGAACCAAAAAAATCGGGCAATGAAGAAACAAAGACAAGACTCTGAGATCGCAAACAAGACGAAATACGATCGCCTTCTAACAGTTCGTTCAGTTAAGAACGGCCCTTGCAGACTACAACAACAACAATGGCTTTATTCGTGACAGCAGGTGACATGATCTGGTGGTAGTTACCAATCGCTAGGGAGTTCACAGAATCTGGCGTATCGTGTAGCCCGGCACCTACATGAGCATACGTTACGTACACGAGAAAGGGTACTCGAGAGAGAGCACTGACCTCCGTCACACACAATAATGTTGCTGCCAGGGGAAGTAATAGAAGGTATGGACTGGAAGAGTTACTTTCCATGTATATTTTTCTTAATGGGATATGCAAGACATTCAATGTCGAAGTTAATGTAATCAGAAAGTTTTACTTCATAGATAGCTATGAAATGGTAAACAATAACTTCACAATGTATTCAATGGTAGACTTGCCATGATCTTGCCCAAAGATCCCTCACTTAAAAGATAATTACTCTGCCGCCGCTGAACGAAACAAACAAACAAATTACACGACAAACACTACCAAAAGAGGTCGAAATGCGTCGTGTTTGTCGTATAATTTGTTTGTCTCTTTCGTACGTCCGTGTTTGTCGTGTAATTTGTTTGTGTCTTTCGGTCGGCGGCGGAGTAAGTTTTCTTTTCAGTTCGTTCCCATTTCTGCCTGCAGTCATCTCCTATTGAAACTGAAGGATCCTGGTTCCGCCCTATGATCCTGATCCTGGGAAATTTTTTTTTTTTTTTGATTTGTCCCCTGATCCAAATTCCACCTGTCCACTAAGTCTCGTTAAAATCAATTCAGCAGTTTTTACGTAATCCTCTTGACAGACAAGCAAACAAAGAGACGCCGGAGAAAACATGTCCAATGCAGCAGAGATAAGAGGAGACCACGATGTCAAAGAAAGACAATAACTACAGTTCTAAGTTTAGCTTCTTTCCATTTGAAATCCTCCACACTGTCTACACAAATCCAGGTAAGTGCTGTTTATGTGGGCTGGAGGCCAGGAAATGTGTTTCAGTTCTGTACAGCCATTGCGCCAGCATACCCACCCCTCACCCTCAGGCATTAAAAATAGTAACTTTGTGGTTTCTGATTTTAAAGGCAACTCGCTCTGCGTGCGGTTCCTGCTCTCTCTCTCTCTCTCTCTCTCTCTCTCTCTCTCTCTCTCTCTCTCTCTCTGTCTCTCTCTCTCTGTCTCTCTCTCTCTCTCTCTCTCTCTCTCTCTCTCTCTTTTTCTTTATTTTTTTTTTAAGCTGTACACTGTGTTCACATAAACCGAAAGGTCAACAGCAAAATATTGAAGATGCCTCTTGCAGGCGCATCACAGGCGCGTGCTGCTGTACAGAATTGACTGATTTTCGGGTGGCTTTTGTTCGTGTATTTTCTTTTCCTTTCCTTTTCTTTTCTGTTTTCTTTTCTGTTCCTTTCC
>JADBJO010000618.1:30000-37500 GCA_016801955.1 Conus betulinus | reverse complement strand
CAATCCAGACAAACGGCACAGACAGTTGACAACAATGCACTTCTCCATCCTGCTTTGTTTCGAGATATGCCACCCGATATAACGCCCACGGCGAAATACTATAGGCCGGAGCAGTTGCTCTGCTGCAAACCTCTGGTGCTGTGAATTATCCGTAATGCTGTCTGTTTTGCTTGTTTCTCTTCTTTCTCTTCTTGCAGCCGATAGTTCAAGTATCCTTACACTAAATCGATCAATAAAAAACAACGGTTTATGCCACATCAAAAATCTGAAGAAGGCATGTCCCCGTTCGTTTGCGATTTCATTTTTTTGAGCGAGGGACAGTCACGTGTCTACGAGCACTGCCTTTCATTGCTCACAATGCGAACACAATCGAAAAAGAACGGATTTTGCCGAAGTGGAGCGAGCTGGCAAGTGACTGCAAGCGCGAGATAGCTTCGGGAAGCTTCGGAAACTTGTTTGTCACCTACATGTATTAGACGGGACATAGGGGTGTGCGCGGCGCATTAAATCCTCCATGAAATACATGCTGTCACATAGGTTTGGTGATAATGCTCGTGAAATTAACCTTTTCTTTGTTGTTTTGTTTAAAGAAATGTGACCAGCTGTAACTGGCATTTCAAAATTACAATCTGCATCATGGTTTTAGAAGTATTGTCGATGAAAGTTTAGAAACCTCGTTCAAAAAAGAAGAAGAAGAAGAAGAAGAAGGAGGAGGAGGAGGAGGAGGAGGAGGAGAGGAAGAGGCAGAAGAAGAGGAGGAGGAGGAAGGGGGGGGAGGAGGAGGAGAGAAGAAGAAAAAGGAGAAGAAAAAGGAGGAGGAGGAGGAGGAGGAGGAGGAGGAGATGGAGAAGGACAACAACAACACAACAACAGCTTCAGCTTCGTTACACGATCGATGCTGTGCACAATACTCGAAGGCGATAATTCATTTCTGGCGACATGTCAGACTTTACTCGATCCAGTCCGAAGAATTTTTTTTTTCTCATTAATTGCTGGAAAAATACATGCAGAACCTTGTGACACACGATTGTATTCATGCAAAAAATGAGCTTATCTTTGAGGACAAACACTCTGTTTGCGTGCTCGACAACGGAAGTTCAGATCGGATGACGTGCTCGAGTATCGCTACACCTGGTGGTGGCAAGGGAGGTAATTTTTCAGCTATGAACGATCATTGTAATAATACTGTAATGTGAATGTTATGGCATTGTAATACGAAACTCCGCCTGTGAACTTTTACCTACAGTTGATATGATGCATAAGTGTCAACGCCCATCTTCACAGCATCAACAACAACAAACAAAAAAAGTGTGTGTGTGTGTGTGTGTGTGTGTGTGTGTGTGTGTGTGTGTGTGTGTGTGTGTGTGCGTATGCGCGCGCGCGCGCGTGTGTGTGTGTATGTGTGAGTGTGTGTGTGTGTGCGCGTGCGCGCGTGCGTGCGTGCGCGCGTGCGTGCGTGCATGCGCGCGCGCGCGTGGTGTGTGTATATATATATATGTGTGTGTGTGTTGTGTGTGTGTGTGTGTGTGTGTGTGTGTGTGTGTAATTACTACCAGCCACAGTGGCTCAGTGGGTCAGTCAACATCGCAAGCATGCCGGCTAGGGGGTCTTGAGTTCGATTCCATTCACAGGCACTCAATTGTAGGATTTTTCGACCGATTCCTACCCAGACTTGAGACATGAATAGGAAGACTGTAACCACACAAACGAGATTCATCCATGCTGTGCATCTCTGACTGTTTTACTCAAATTCCTTGGCTTACAATGCAGGTGTATGCATCTCTCGGGCCTGGTTGACGCTGGGTGATTATGAAAGGAAGTGTTGACTATACCCATGTCACAGAGTTTCTGACCACAATGCAACCATTTTTCATTCTTCTCATCGACCGTCATTGGCTTAATTAAAAAAAAAAAAGTCTAAATCCTGAAGCACTTCATGTCTTGCTTTCGCGATGACTTCAGTTTCCATTTCCTCACTATGCCTATGCACATGTTGCTCGAGCCGACGGTTAGCGTGAAGATCATGGGGACTGTCCAACATAAGTTAAGGACCACACCGCAGAATGCCTTAGGTGCTTTCAAAATCAAATATCAAATAAAGGTTAGTAATTGCCAAGGTTTCTGAACGCGACAGTCGTCAGGCCTTCTCAATAAATACTGCCAAGCATGCAACAGCTGCACTGACTCCCCTTGAGCGTGCAGAAAAGTGCTCTCTTGTTTGGCAAAACAAGCTGTTTGTCAGCAATCCGTGCACACTGACTCGAACTGTCTACAGGTGAAAATCCTGATGCACGTGACAGCATGAAGGTATGGGAGTGCGTTGTGCTCACCACAATGGCCATAAAAGCCGTCGAATACCCGTTCTGAAGCACAACACCAACATGCCAGCGAGACGAAAGTTGAGAAATTTCGATCGTGCCCGAGCTATCGCCTGGCTGCAGGACGGAGTAGGCGTCCGAGAGGTGGCCAGAAGGCTGCAAGTGTCACACTCTCGGTCATCATCCGTCTGAGACAGCGCCATCAAACCACAGGCACCGTCCAGGAACGGGCCACGCCCAGGGCGTCCCAAGAAAAACCACACAACGTGAGGACCGGTACCTCTGCAGACAGGCCCTTCGGGAGAGGACAACCACCGCCAATGCCTTGAGTCAGCAACTGCGTGCTTCCACCAACACAGCAGTAAGCGGGCAGACCACTCGGCGTCGCCTACATGCCGCCGCCTTGCGTTCCAGGCGTCCGGTGAAGAAGCCCATGCTGACTGCAGGTCACAGGGCACGCCGACTTGCTTGGTGCCAGGACCATTTGAGAGGTGGACTCGTGCTCATTGGGGCCATGTCCTGTTCACCGACGAATCGCGCTTCATGGTGAGCCCCAAAGACGGCCGCATCAGGGTGTGGCGGCGCCCACAGGAGCAGCTGCAAGATGATGCTATCCAGGAGGCGGCTGCTTTTGGAGGTGGCTCCATTATGGTTTGGGGAGGCATCAGCCGACACTACAGGACTCCTCTCTACCATGTGGAGGGCATGCTCAATGGGCAGCGCTACCTGCAGGAGATCTTACAGCCTCTGGTCACAGCGACCCTCCAGCAGATCGGACCCCAAGCTGTCCTCCAGGATGACAACGCCACACCACACCGCTGCAGGGCTGTCAACACATTCATTCAGGAAGCTGGGATCACCAGGATGGCATGGCCTGCGAACAGTCCAGATCTCAATCCAATCGAGAACATCTGGGGAGAACTTGGCCGGCGAGTCCATGCAAACCGCCCGTCGTCCAGCTAATCGGGAACAGCTGCTGCACGTCCTGCGACAGGAGTGGGAAAACATCCCCAGGCCGTCATCGCAAACACCATCAACTCCATGAGGCAGCGCTGTCTCGATTGTGTTGCTGCGCGGGGTGGACACATCCGTTTTTGAACAGATTAAAGAACATGTTTGTGGATTTTCTTTCCCCAGGGTGGGTCTCTTTACATTGCTTTATCATTGCAAAACATTACGCAATCCAAATGAAATTGCTTTAATTTGATTCACAAGGGTTGCAATTAAATATCTGTACACATGAAACATTTTTGGTTTCGCGCGGCCCAGTGAGGGTGAGAAATCACCTATTGAACGCGGGGAAAGTCCTGATGACAGCAGGAAAGACTGCAACTCGGAATCCTCTTCAGATGGCACGTAAAAGCTCGAGTGGCGAAACGTTCGCCGTGTGTGGGGGGCTGTGCTGTTTTCACCAGTCAGCGGAACAGCAACGAGTGAGGCTTCGGGATGCACACGCCAGTTGCTTGACGGTGGCGTCTTTCGTCGGTGGGCTCTGCAATCATGAAATGCGAGCTGGTAACCGACGAAGATACACCTGTGGAGGTACTGTCGTGTCACGTTCAGTGGCCATTACACAATGGCATCTGCCCGGAAGTACGCAATTATGTCCCTTGACATCTTAATGGAAATGCCCTGTGCGTGTCTACACCCAATTTGACACAGTGCAGGCTTCCGCGGTGTAGGGTTGCTCCCGGCTGGTTGGTTTGGCAATTAAGGACAGCACTTTAATGGGTCTCACTAGCACCTTCGAGTGTATCTTTTTCTGTCATCTATCTATCTATTTAATGCCTGTATGTCTGTCTATCTCCCTGGCGATATATCTATTTAAACATCTTTGTCATGATTAGTGAGGATAACTTTATAGAGTTTCATGGTGATCAATGACCATGTCACTGGAGTGTACTCTGTGCTTCATTTCGAAATATATCCTGGCGTCAACCAGGCCTGAGAGATACAAACACCTGCAGCGGTAGCCCGAAAAGATCCAAATTAACCTAGTCCGCCTTTGAAACTCATTACCTAACCAAAATGACAATGATGATGATGATGCCAATGATGATGATGATGATGATGATGATGATGATGCAATGAATAACACTGAAATTAAATGCCACAACTACGACTACAACAGCTACCACCGGTAACATTTAAAATGACTTCCGTCATCCCGTTGCCATACCTATACTTGCTCAATTTATGAATCCATCAATGCTCATAAACACCGCAGAAAACCTGTAACACTGGTTGAATCATATAAATTTAATGTAGTCTCAAAGCAACCAGTGCTGGCCTTGGGCTTTTCCTTGGTCAGACGTCGTCAGACACGAGGTACTACCTCCGCTCGTTGTCGTCGTCCATCTCCCCTTCAGTGCTGCTATCTCTCTCTCTCTCTCTCTCTCTCTCTCTCTCTCTCTCTCTCTCTCTGTGTATCTCTCCTGTTCTCCGCTCTACTTCTACCTTGACCTCGCCCTCGCTCTTTGTTTTTGTTTAACTCCATGACTGTGAGTTTTTGGTCCTACAATGTGCGCTAATGGCGTGGCCGTAGTGCGCACGGACATACGCTTCCCTAGAGGGACGCGGAAACGGGTACCATAGATGAACGACACGGAGCTTTTGGTCACTGTACTGACCGTATTAAGACAGACCGTGGGCTCTGTGTTAGTGTCATCTATCGTAGTTACTGTTCTGTGTCGTTCAGTAACATCATTTCGAGAGAACACACACAGACACCCACACACACACCCACACACACACACACACACACATACCCACACACACACACACACACACACACACAACACACCCTCACTATATATATATAGCAGCATATATATATATGTTTGTTTTTTCACGCGCGCGCGCACGCGCACGCATGTGATGTATGCGTAGGATATTAATGCAAGCTCGTCTATTGAAAGTGACGCCTATCAGAACCTTCTACTACTAAAACAGAGACCCGTGAATTAAAAAGTAGTAGCAGAAATAGAAGAAGAAGAAGAAGTAGTTGTTGTAGATGCTGCTGCTGCAATAGCAATAGCAGCAGTTTGCAGTAGTAGTAGTAGTAGTAGTAGACGCAGCAGCAGCGGCGGCGCAGTGGTACTAGTAGTGACAGAGGTGATGGTGGTGGTGGTAGTAGTAGTAGTAGTAGTAGTAGTAGTAGCAGTAGTAGAAGTAGTAATCGTAATAGGAGCAATAGAGAAGGCAGCAGCAATGGAAATAATAGTAGTGGTAGCTGAAAATGCAGCAGCAGCGGTAGTAGTAGTAGTAGTAGTATCAGCAGCAGCAGCAGCAACAACAGTAGTAGTAGTAGCAGCAGTAGTAGTAGTGGTAGTAGTAAAACTCTGCAGCAGCGGCAGTAGCGGAAGTATTAGAAATGGTAGTAGTATATGCAGCAGCAGCAGCAGCAGCAACATCGGCAGCAGCAGAAGCGGTGGCAGCAGCAGCGGCAATAGCAGCAAACACAGCAGCAGCAGCAGCAGCAGCAGAAACAGCATTAGCAGCAGATGTAGTAGTAGTCATAGAAGAAGTACCAGCATGCATGCATCCATACATATGTGTGTATTTGTAATCATGCGCACGTGCACACGTGCATGTGCATTTGTGTTTTGCTTGTATATGTTCGAGGTGCGTGTGTCAGTGTGGGGGTGGTTTGTGTGGGGGTTAAAAAGCAAGGTCAGAGACAACTGTGGGGGGAGCGGTGGATCTGGGAGAAAGGAGAGAGAGAGAGGGGGGGGGGAGAGAGGGGGGGGGGAGGGAAGTGTAGGCAGAGGAAAGAAGCGAGGGAGAAGGTGGTGCGAGTGAGGTAGGGACGTGGGAGGTGGGGGGTGGGGGGTGGGGGTGGGGGAAGCGGAGTGGGGGTGGGGGGGGGGGGGGGTGAGGGGGGTGGGGGGGTGGGGGAGGTGTGGAGCAGCCGTTTTAGGTTCCAGGCTTTTAGCGACACTCGAAGCGCCCGACCTTTGCGTGGTGGAAGGGGGAGGGCCGCGGGCCGCTTTGTGCTGGCGGTGGTATTGATCGGGATCAAGTGCACCACCTGATGCCAGATAGATGGACGACGGCCGATACTCCTGATCAAGGCTGACTAACCGGCGGAGGGCAGACTGAGAGAGAGAGAGAGAGAGAGAGAGAGAGAGAGAGAGAGAGGAGAGAGAGAGAGGAGAGAGAGAGGAGAGAGAGAGAGAGGAGAGGAGGAGAGAGAGAGGAGACGAGAGTCAGGAGAGAGAGAAGGAAGGGAGGGGAGAGGAAAGAGCAGATAGAAGGAAGGACACAGAGAGAAGAGGGGGGGTGAGGCAGAGAGGAGAATGGAAGGGATAGAGACAAAGGAACAGATAGAGAGGGGAAGGAGGAGAGAGAGGAGGGGGGGGTGGGGGCAGGATGGGGGGGGGGGGGTGGAGCGGCTTGTACCTTATGGGTATGGAGTGCTCACATCATCTTCTAAAAAGATGGAGAGAGAGAGAGGGAGAGAGAGAGAGAGAGAGAAGAAGAGAGAGAGAGAGAGAGAGAGAGAGAGATTGGGTGATGGGTGAGAGGGGGTAGAGAAAGGGAAGAGGAGAGAGAGTCGGAGATGGAGGAGGGAGAGGGGACGAAGGAAGAGCCGGAGGAACTAAGAAAGAGAGGAGGAGGAGGAGGAGAGAAGGACCAGGAAGACGACGAGAGAGAGAGAGAGAGAGAGGGGGGGGGGGAAGGGAGGGAGAGAAAGATGTATTTTTTTTTTTTTCATCTAGTAATAATGTATAAACGGATCGTATAATCACAGGCGAACATTCAGCTATTGACATCACTATCACTTTAATTTGACTGCATAGTATTTTTGTTTTTGTCTGTTTCTTTTTCTTAACATTCCAGCTAACCAAATATAGTCTTTACAAACCAAAAAAAAAAAAAAAAAAAAAAAAAAAAAAAAAAAAAAAAAAAAAAAGCCACGCAAGATAAGCAACAGCAACAACAAAACCCAAAACAAAACACAACGAAAACATGAAAGAGCCGTATAGGGGAAACCCCACCGCGGAATGGAGTGGTAAACACAAATCTGCCCCTGGAGTAAAAACGGTTACACCATGTCAATGACAACAATAGTGACCACAACATGGCCGTCATCAGCCAGAAAAACGCTCCTGATCAGCACGAGATGAGCAAAATGAAAGAACGAACAAAAGAAGCACACAACCAATGATGCATTCGATGC
>JADBJO010000618.1:22500-25000 GCA_016801955.1 Conus betulinus | reverse complement strand
CATTAGCATTCTAGACTTTAAGCAGGAAATAGGAGACGGATTTCTTTTGCTATATGCACATTTTGCTATATGCACATTAGCATTCTAGACTTTAAGCAGGAAATAAGAGACAGATTTCTTTTGCTATATGCACATTAGCATTCTAGACTTTAAGCAGGAAATAAGAGACGGATTTCTTGCTATATGCACATTAGCATTCTAGACTTTAAGCAGGAAATAGGAGACAGATTTCTTTCTTTTGCTATATGCACATTAGCATTATAGACTTTAAGCAGGAAATAGGAGACAGATTTCTTTTGCTATATGCACATTACATGTTAATCATCATCATCCGGTCTTCTTCTTCTTCTTCTTCTGAGAGAGAGAGAGAGAGAGAGAGAGAGAGAGAGAGAGAGAGAGACAGACAGACAGACAGACAGACAGACAGACAAACAGTCAGAGGGCACTAGTGGTTCTGCTCGTGCGACCATACATTGCTGTGTTCTGCTCGGCGGCGTGCAGCCTATATGCATGAGAGATAGGACACTGGATCTGAAAACTGGAGGCCTCTTTAGGTCCAGCATGCGTAACTCCAATTATGACCCGACCCAAACCTGCTCCAAACTTGACCCGACCCCAATAATCTTTCCCTAACCCGAATCCTAGCCTAACCCCGACTGTGTAAAAAAGAAAACGTTGCAAAAGCTTTCTTCGTGCGTGCAGCCTGGGGGCCATTGGAACTCTCTTTTGTCCGTTAATTGGGTATGAAAACTTTACAAGTTTGTCGGATCAATCAATAAACAGTTTTTCGAAATTTGTATCTTCTGGGCATCTGTCGAAAGCTTACGCTAACTCTAAACCTGATTCTAGCCCTAACCTAATCTTACCCAATCCCCAACCCTTCAGAAAATCATAAAAATAGATAAATAAATGAATGAATAAATATGAAGACGTTTTAAAATCTTCCTACATTAGTGAGAGAGCTTTCTTGAACATAACATTTGCGTTCCCGACAAACTTGTACGTTTATTTTTTCCGCTAAAGGCCTAAACAAAACATTTACCGTTTGTCCGTCTGTTACAGTCCGTGCCTCAAAAACAGGATGAGTGAAACGAATTCAATTCGCTTTTGTGTTGTTGTTGTTGTTGTTGCAGAAGCAGCGACTGGGCTGCTGGTTTGTAAATTAAACAAGACTTCCAGCGTCTCTTTCGGGCGATGTGTTTATGGTAAATGAGGGCAGAGAGGATAGAAATAGCTCTTCTAAACAAGCCTCCTGCAGAACAGAACTTAATTTGGTGCAGTGAATACGTCAACGTGTACTGCAGATGACGTCAATCGCGACTTCTAGAGATTTTACTAAACGACCCCCCCCCCCCCCCCCCCCCCTCTCTCTCTCTCTCTCTCTCTCTCTGTGAAATGAAAATGTCTTGGGTGTGTAGCTATTTAGCATATAGAGCCTTTTTTTTCAGAAAAAATCGGTGATTGCTCTCTCTCTCTCTTTCTCTCTCTCTCTAAAAAAAATAATGTATTGGGCGTGTATGTATGGCATACAGAGCCGCTTCGTTTCACCAGACAAGTAGGTGAACGGTGTGTCAGTGCGATTGATTGGCGGTTCGCTGTCAAGAAACGAGCCATGAACGGTGTTTATTCTCAGAGAGGGAAGGAAATGAATAAGCACAGTGGGTTGAGACACGGGCCTCTTTGTGGCCCACTCTTTATGTCTTTCTCTGTTCTCATCAGTGTCCGTTCTCTGTCGGATGAAGGTTGTTCCATCTGCTGTCATTCCTTTCTTTCTGTCTGTCTTTCTATCTTTCTCTCTCTCCGGATGAAGTTCGCTTTATATTTGCTATCTAAAGTTTTTATAGTCCTTTTTTTCCCTTGTTTAAATGAACATTGTTTCTTTGCTTTCTCCCCCCCCCCCCCCCCCCCCCCCCCCCCCCCCCTCTTTCAATAAAGCTAGTTTCTTTGCTCTATTTTTCTTGTTGTTTTTGTTGTTGTTGTTGTTGTGTTGCTGTTGTTATAATTGTTGTTGTGGTGGTGGTGGTGGTGGTGGTGGTGGTTCTTTATCATCATCATCATCATCATCATTCTTCTTCTTCTTCTTCTTTTCTCTTCTTCTTCTTCTTCTTCTTCTCATTATCATCAATATCATCATCATCCTCTTCTTCTTCTTCTTTGTTATTGTTGTTGTTTTTTTCTCTCTCTTCGAACGAAAGTCAGTTTCTGTTTTTTCTTTCTTGTTCTATTTCTTTTGTGTGTGTGTGTGTGTGTGTGTGTGTGTGTGTGTGTGTGTGTGTGTGTGTGTGTGTGTGTGTGTGTGTGTGTGTGTGTGTGCGTGCGTGCATGTGTGTGTGTGTGTGTGTGAGAGAGAGAGAGAGAGAGAGAGACTCCCCTCCCCCTCCCTTTTCCTTATTCTTTGCATTTTTTTTGTTTTCGTCTGTTTGTTTGTTTGTTTGTTTTTTTGGGGAGAGGGGGTGTTGTTGCTTTGTTTTCCCTTTCCTTCCTTCCTTCTTTCTTTTCT
>JADBJO010000618.1:5000-17500 GCA_016801955.1 Conus betulinus | reverse complement strand
GCACACCACAGATATGCGTGCAACGTTGCCTATGGGCATAGCATGGCACACAAATTATGCGTGCAGCATTGCCTGCGGGGCATAGTACGGCACACAACTATGCGCGCAACGTTGCGAAAACGTTAAGCTACCTTGTCGAGGTGGTGCTCGTTCCCTTTGAGCCCTTCTCCTCTCACAGTCTACCCCTCACCGTGTTGAGAGCCGCTCTCCACTTGTCTAAGTGACAGCAAGCGGTCGCCGTGCGGGGTGGGCCATGACACCACGGCAAGACCAGACAAAAAACAGCATGTAACATATCCACAGTGACATTCAAGCCCCATCGAGCCTCAAACATGAAAAGAGAAATAATGATTGTTGAAGGAAAGGAGGTCAGAAACAATGTCAAAGAGGCGGAGGAGAAAATGTCACGACCGCCACAGGTAGTTGTGTGAGGTCCTTAACCGTACCGCCCGGCCTTAACCTGAAGAACGCCTTCAGTTTCAGGGGTCGATGTCAGCCCAGCTGATCACGCAGGTCCCTTTCACTGCGGTGGCCACTGTAGAAAAGAAGGTGCTATCATGATTTAAAAAGAAAAAAAAGAATGTATATGATATTCACGATTATCTGCATCAAAGCACAACACTTGTACTGTTTGCATTTGAAAGGCAAATAAAAACATGGCATATTGACGCTAGTTACACTGGTATCTTTTTTTTTTTCTTTTTCTTTTTTTTTTAACCTAAGAATAACTGAATCATTAAAAAAAAAAGAGAAAGAAAGAAAAAAAAAAAAAGGAAAAAGAAAGAAACAAACAACAAAGCGTTACAGAAAACAGCTCCAAAAGGCCCATTATTGGTAACGAGCCATTTCAGATTGGACACCTAGCCTAGTTTTCTTTCAGGGCGGTATTTACTGTCTCCCTGCCAGACCTCTTTCAGTTTTCAGTCACATACATGATAGTATAATATTTTTGTCACCATAATCCAGCTGACCATACAAGGCCTGTACGGGGTTGTCTAACTTATACAGGTAAAGGACAGGACTTGAGATCATACCCTGGAGAGAGAAAAAAGGAAGTTTACATCCTGTTAAGCAAACAATACATCCTCCTATTAAACAAACAAATGACAAAAATCATATGATTAATGACTTCGCAGCTAAACGGGTTTCATCCTCGAGCAGAATCAAAGTAGGGCGTACTGAGGGTGCCGGTTATTTCAATTAATTGTTGATCCTAATGTATGATAACGCGTAAAACATTAACGGCAAATGTTTGAATGTACAAAAATAAATTTTCAAAAAGGTCATAAATTTCCATCCTGAACAGCACGTACAATGGGCACTTCCTAGTCGCCAGAATACAACAATAACAACAACAGCAGCAGCAACGACAACAACAACAACAACAACAACAGCAGCAGCAGCAACAACAACAACTACTACTACTACAAAAACAGCAGCAACAACAACAACAAAAGCGGACATGTCGTCATACATTGTGACCAGAAAAAAAAGAAGTAAAACAGCTTCATGTGAATGGACACGAGAATGGCCCAGAAAGGCAAAAAAGTAGCAAATGATGATAGAGACTGAAGTTCTAAACAAAAAAAAAAAAAAAAAAAGAAAAAAAAAAAGGCAAAGTGGAAGAGGGTGATAGGAAAGAGGACGTTTTCTGGCACAGGTCATCAGAAGATGAGGGAGCTGTAGGTACTAAAAGGACGTCCGGCATCCCCCGTGGCGCCCTCCCCCCCCCCCCCCCGGGGGGGGGGGCAGAGGGGGGGCATTTTCAACGAAGAGACGTCACGGCATAGCGCGATACTGCGTGCGGACAAGTACATACACGCTTCACCACGTCCGCTAAGCCAGGAAACCACAATGCACAGGGACTATGGCTAGATTAAAAAAAAAAAGGAATAGCTAATTAAGGAAATAATTAGGAAGAAGAAATTATGGACGACAGTTTACAGACGCTTGATTCACGCCTTAACCCAAGGCGTTGTGGACAGACCACAACAGAAAAGCCAGCATGGCAAAAGAAGGAAAATATGGAATGACTTGTCGTGAAGTTCGAGCGAATGGACCACACAGAGAGACAACAGTGGACAATCAATTCAGATAGAGAGTAAGGCACACCACACACACACACACACACACACACACACACACACACACACACACACACACACACACTAAAACAAAAGAAAAAAGAAGATGGGGAGAACGGAAGGGGGCAGGAAACTACTCACACAGAAATTTCAAAAGGCGAGCAGGCAAATTATTCTGAAAGACATTCCCCTCCTCCCTCCGTGCCCTCCAGCATTGCCACGAAGGACAAGAACGTCTTCTTATCGGTACAGACAGACAGACAGACAGACAGACAGACAGACAGCATCATAATGGTGATCATTGTCTCTGTCTTTTCACACTCTCTCAATTAAGGACAGGCCCCACCATATCAGACAGTGAGGGGCGTGACAAAGTACCATGACTTCATCAAGCGCGGTGAGTGTCATCCTGGTGCTAATCTGTGAACATGCATGTCATAGATGTGAAGTTATCCGAAGAGAGAGAGAGAGAGAGAGAGAGAGAGAGAGAGAGAGAGAGAGAGAGAGAGAGAGACAGACAGACAGACAGACAGACAGACAGACAGACAGAAGACAGAGACAGAGATAGAGACACAAAGAGAGAGAGACGGGGGAAGGAAGAGAGCAAGAGAGAGAGAGCGGAGGGGGAGGGAGGGAAGAGAGAGAGAGAGAGAGAGAGAGAGGGGGGGGGGGGGAGGGACAGAGACAGGGACAGAAAGAAATAAAGAGAGAGAAAGAGAGAGAGAGCGGAGGGGGAGGGAGGGAAGAGAGAGAGAGAGAGAGGGGGGACAGAGACAGGGACAGAGAGAAATAAAGAGAGAGAGAAGAGAGAGAGGAGAGGGGGGGGGGGGGGGGGGCAGATAGGCGGACAGACAGACAGTCGAACACGGGGAGTGAGAAAACAATAACGATTCTTTTCTCCTCCGCCATTTTCCATTCCTATTTTTCCCCCTCCCCCCTCCTTCCCCTCTCGCTGTCTGTCTGTCTGTCTGTCTGTCTCTGTCTGTCTGTCTGTCTGTCTGTCTGTCTGTCTGTCTCTCTCTCTCTCTCTCTCTAACACACACACACACACACACACACACACACACACACACACACACACACACACACTCGTCTAATATCACGATTAGTGGAAAGACGTTAAATAAATGACACACACACACACACACACACACACACACACACACACACACACACACACACACACTTCCTTGTGTCACAATCTTTTTCTGCGGTTCCGTTCATTGCTACATTTTGTTCAGTTCTCATCTCTATGTCCTCCCTCCTCCCCATCAACTCCCTTCCCCTTTCTTCTCTGTCTGTCCTCTATCTCTGTCTCTCTGTCTGTCTGTCTGTCTCTCTCTCTCTCTCTCTGGCTGTCTATCTGCCTGCCTGTCTCTGTCTCTGTCTCTCTGTCTCTGTCTGTCTGTCTCTGAATCGAAAGGTCAGTATATTTTCTATGTCTATGAGGTATCTGCTAACGATACAAGATGGCGATGCACTGCAGAGCAAAGTGTGCAAATCAACAACAGGCTCAAGGCCACTCTAGACACCCGATCATGGTACAAGAAGGGAGGAAACTCGATTGCCTTATGTCAGCCAACCTGAAGAAACACGGGCCATACACCAGCATTTAGTCATTCTCACGGGGCGCTACTTTCTTTTATCTCTGTCACCTTTTCGCGTTACTGTGACTATGCACTCTTCCTAAGAAAAGCTTAGGAAAAAACAAAAAATGAACGGTGACATAAGCGAAAGTGAACGGTGCTTTTCCCGCGGAAAGCGGTCCAAATTTCAAGAGTTATATTTATGTTCTCGATCCGTCTGAAAAAATCCACGCATTTTAACTGACTGTGCTATGTTTTACATCTCGAACATTCAAGAATATTCCATGATTATTGATCGGCTCAGCTACAACCGTGTTTCTCAAACTTTCGATTTGATTATCTGTTTAAAAAAATGAATTGATGAGCGATGTACTGAAACTGACAATGAAAGTGTTTGAGAAAGATAAGCATTGACTTTGGAACCGTTGCGATCGTCGCTGAGCATTGATTTGTGAATCTTCTTCAGCAATCAAAAGCTTGGTACCTGCTACCAGCATCGTATTTTTGTCTGTGCGGTAAATCCAGTGAAAGATCAGAAAACTAATTCTTGCTCATCTACCTTCACTCTGTGTCCAGCTTGCTGAAGTGTAAAAGAACTGGAATTCTAATCTTCTTCTTCTTCTGTAACCTACACAGAGAAATCTGTCACGGTCTGACAGTTGTTATGCAATGCGAGACTATGTTATAGGACACAATGCAATACAAACTACAACACAATGATGTATATAACGTAGGAAAATATTCTATGGAGAGCTTCACAGCATTCGGTCTTTTATTTATTTATTTATTTTTTTTAAAGAAAAACTCTTCAGCAATGTTTCGGCCCCCTGACCTCCTTACACTCTAAGGGGACCAAGCCACATCCAGGTCATGACACTCAGACGTTTTTATTTATCTATTTATTTATTTATTTGATTTTATTTTTTTGATTTCTTAGTGCTGTCGGAATTCAAACCTCCATTTTCTGGAGTGAATGGGCGTCTCAATGCGTGCTTTTTTTTTTATACGGATATCTTACCCACATTGCCATCGAGAATCTGTTTTAAGTTGGAAAAATTAAGCCTGATGAAGTTCACGTCTGTTCCTCTTTGGCCAGATCCAGCGGGAACTCATTTTGGCTGGCTCTGCCAACAATAATATACAGTAATAAACCACTAATACAAAGTCAGAGAAATGCTCCAATTTTCAAGACGTAAAAAATGACAGTACTTCATGATGCACGTGCGAAGGATATTCAATGTTAACACAGTTCACCCTCTGTTCAGCTGCACCCTCTGTTCACTGCATAATAGAGCCAGTAATCAGTGTTGATACTAATGTGCCTACAAGAAGACTAGTCTACATTTATGGTTGTTGAAATTTTATCGTTTGTGAATTTCCAACATCAGTGAAAACAGAAATGTAATCCGTTAAAGCCTTCTGGGGCGGAACTTTGTCTCTGGTTGGCTAATATTTCTGTGGTGTCGAGTTCTAGAGCAACTTAATGAAGATAAATGACCCATGAAGCTTCTTCCCTATGTGCCTCATGATTATGTCCCTTTAGTTTTTTTTTTTTTTTTTTTAAACTTACTCGCGATCTTCTTACTTATATATAGTTAAAACACTGTTATAAATAAAGCCTTCCTGTTTGACTCATCATATTTTACAAAACGGGTCTATGTAATCATGTTGTTTGATTGTCTGTGTATGAGAGAGAGCGCGCGCGCGCGCGCGCGCGCGCGTGTGTGTGTGTGTGTGTGTGTGCGTGCGTGCGTGCGTGTGTACGTGTGTGCGTGCGCGCGCGCGCGCGTTCGTGTGTGTGTGTGTGTGTGTGTGTGTGTGTGTGTGTGTGTGTGTTTCTATGGTAATCTTTATAGTTGGCATTTAATCCGCAAGTACCAGCATCAGCATAATCGAATTTGGCAGAATGATGAAGATAGCTCAGACTTTTCAAGTCATTCTGTGCGAAAAAAAAAGTCATTAAATCATAATGCACAGAAACCTGTGCTTTAATTCTCCCAGGTGTAATAAAAAAAATCAGTATTACAAAAACTGTTACCTTTTTTTATATAATAGTGATTACTTGCAACTATTGATTTCTATACTGATAAAAAAAATGTAAAGCGACATGCAAATAAAGTTGCAACAAATATCAAATTACATCTGATCAAGACCGGGCCGATATTGAAAAGAAATGGACTTGACCGCACTATCTGACAGAAACGGATATCCGGTGGTGAACTTTTAAGCTTCAGAGATGCTCACACACACACACACACACACACACACACACACACACACACACACACACACACACACACACACACACACACGCAGGCACTCAAATTGACATGTCCGTGCTTATCTTATGATACGATCTTGGAGATATGAATATAGCGCGTGTACCCACATGTGTGTGTTGACATCGACGGCTGAGATAATGGTATAGATGACTAATTAATGTGAAATATAAGATCAACCTTCGTCCTTTTCAAAGCAGGATGTCGAAGATATGGGATCACAGAAGAACCTCTCTCTCTCTCTCTCTCTCTCTCCTCTCTCTCTCTCTCTCTCTCTCTCCGTCTCTCTCTCTCTCTGTGTGCCTGCGTGTATATGTGTCTGTGTCTCTGTGTGCGTCCTTGGTTGTATGTGTGTGTGCATGTGTGTGTTGTGTATGTGTGTGTGTGCGTGCGTGAGTGCGTGCGTGTGCGCGTGCGCGCGCGCGCGTCTGTGTGTGTGTGTGTGTGTGTGCGTGCGCGCGCGCGCGCGCGCATGTGTGTAGTATATATCTATATCTGTTTGTTACCTTTCTTGTCGGGAGTAACTGTAACTGTCTCTCTCTCTCTCTCTCTCTCTCTCTCTCTCTCTCTCTCTCTCTCTCTCTCTCTCTCTCTCTCTCTCTCTGCGTGTGTGATGTCTCAGACAGACACAGACATAGGGGGGAGGGAGGAGGGAGCGAGGGAGAGAAGAAGAATATGGCAAGGATAATGACAATGATTCTGTGCTTCACAGCAGTAAAGCTATTTGCCGGCTTTGCGCTTTTCATATTTGCCCTTATTATTCTTCTGAACCAGCACCAAACGCTATAATACATGCCTCAAAAGACAAGGCTACATGTTCATATGATTTAACACACAAAAATAGCATCTTAACAATGACAATCAAAAAAAAAAACCTAACAAATTAAACAAGCAAACAAATACAATGCAAAAACATACCTTAGAAAAAAAAATCTAAAGATACCAAAATATAGCACACACACTGACTGACTGACTGAAACCATTTACTGTCAGATAACATAGTGTTGTACTGACAGCGCACACACACACACACACACACACACACACACACGCTAAAAAAAAAACAAACAAACAAAAAAAAAACAGAAAGTAAAAGTAGATATAATGCCGTCACACTTATACACAGACACAGTGTGGGTATGAGTGCGTACGTATCTGTGGTGAAGCTTGAATCACAATCTATCATTTGTGTGAGAGGTATAATTTGCTGCCCAGCATTGACAGCTTTGTGGCGATTAGTGACATTCATTGGGCTTATGATTCTGAATGTTCCTATTTCTTTTGGGTGACAGTGTACTACACCGGCTCTTGCTACAGATTGATTACCACCACGTTGCTATCAGAGTAATCGTAACGTATACTCTTTTTCCTAATTTTTTCATTGTTTTTCATAGACTTGCCTTTTAAAAGCAGCTAGTTCGTATTCACGTCATTTGTTTTCAACTCTTTCTTCTTTTTTTTTTTCCCCTTGATGAACGTATTCCATTACCATTGTTAGTGGGGTTTTTTGTTCTTTTTTCATTACTTTTTTTTTTTTTAAACTTCAAGTGACAGTATAATTTAGCTTTCCCTTTCCTATCAACCATCTTTCTTTCTTTCTTTCTTTCTTTCTTCTTCTTCTTCTTCCTTTTTAAGATTTTTATTAGCACAATAAATGAGATGACTCAGGATCTGAACACCTTTCGGGCCAGGGTACACAAATACAACACAAAGGCTGTCGCGGCAAGCAGAAAACTGCCGGTTCTAAACAATTTCATTATCAGTAAGTTTTGGTCCTGCTACTCCTGCACTCTTCCAGATGAAGATAATGGTTTTGATGTCGCACCTATATCTCTTCATTTTCTCAGTCATGATAATCTTTTCGATGTCTTTGGTCGGGTTAAAGAATATGGCCCAGCTTCTTTTTACCATGTCGATATGTTGACAAACAAACAAAAAAAAACCCGAAAACAAAAACAAAAACAAACAAACAAAAAAAGTACTGACAAGAAGGTGTATGGTGTCAATTTTTCATCAACAGATTTTCTCTGGAGATATTCAGACTTGTTCAGGATGATCTGAATAACGCATGTGAATATTCGTGATATACAACATGAACTTGATTGCATAGAAGCAAAGTGATAGAGATCCGATATCATCACAGTGTCAGGCACGTGTCTAACGATTCATTACGGTTTGAGAAACGGAAATGACGAATCACGTGAAATACTATCTCTAGATCTAAAACTTGAGTTGACCATCACACTTTTAAAAAGATGTTATTTTTAATCTAGACAAAGACAAAACAGCATAGGCTTTGACCGTGCTTACAACAGACTGCTGACTGTATCATCACCAGTTGTTTTACAGGCATTGACCATACTCTTCGAAAGAAATTCAAAGGAAGCTAGATTTCCCCCAGGCGGAAAAACGGCACACGTGAGCCCTGTTTAAAAAAGGCATCAAGTGAACTATGTCCCATTTATTGCGCTATTTCATTGCAGAGCTGTGCCGAAAAATTTGAGAAAGGCATATCTACAAGCATGTTTATTGCTTTCTGTCATCTGATGATATTCTTCCTGTCAATCTGGATTTATGCCTGGAGATTCCACGATGAATTAGTTACTGCGTGTGTTCTATGCTCTTTTTACGAGAATGGTATCATACCATAAGCGGGATATATTGATATATCGAAGGTGTTTGATTGTGTTGGGCATGAAGAACTTTTTCACAGAATTGAAGCGAATAGAACACTATGAAGGTTTCTGGCCTGGTTTGCTGATTATCTTTCAAACTGTCCGCAGGTAGTGGCTATTAAAGATGATAAATCCGAAAACAAAAGTATTCCTGTAGGTGTTTCTCGAAGTTTAGTATTAGGCCCCCTTTTCTTTTTTTTTTATCTATATTAATGATACAGCACACACCCTTAATTCAAATTAAAAATAAAAACTTTATGCAGGTGAAACAAGCGCTGAATAATTCTATTATTCGGATCTAGATAAACTAATTTTTGAGGGCAAAACGTTGGAAAGTTGAACTTCATGACGAAAAGATGGTGTGGCTGACTTCCCAAGAAAACAATGAATCGATTTAACCTCTTGCATTTGCCTCCGCTCGTTCACTAAAAACAGACAAACAAAGCATCTTGGTTTCGTACTGCAAGGCAACTGTAAATGAAATGAATAGATTGAACGTATGATTAACACCGTTACCTGCTGCTTTCCTCTGAAAAGTTATCATCAGTATAAAATTGCGGCAAAACGCTGAAAATTATGTACAGGTCTTTCATAATGCCTTTTTTTTTTTTTTAGTACGCCCCGAGTATTACTGCATATGCATCTAAAAGCCATGAGAACTATTGCTGAGGCTGCTTGTGGAACTCGTCACAAAAGAAATAAAACCTGTGCGATGAATCTCCATTTTGTGCGCTTAAACAAAGAAGCAGCAGACGCAAATTTACATCTATATCAACACGATTACTGCTATGTTTCCTGACTGAGCGGCCAGTCTTGCTCCTGAACTAGTTTCAGAAAGGAATTCCTGCCAAAGGCGGCCGGTTTCCAAGATGCAAAAAAACTGAAATTCATGGACAGTCGTTAAACTCCTGCCACTTCAGAAACATGGAACACTTCACCTGATTACATTGAGACCTGTAATTCATTGGGTGTATTTAAACAATACTTGTCTGCTCATGATTGTGTTCTGCTTATACACTGACTTCACTGGGGTCGGAGAGATGGGGGGAAGCGGGTGGAAAATGAAGTGGTTTGCTTGAGGATAGTGGAGACATCGGATATACAGGGTGGGAAATGAAGTGGTTTGTTTGAGGATAGTGGAGACACTGAATATAAAGGGTGGTGAAGTGGTGTTTTTGAGGATAGTGGAGACACTGGATATACAGGGTGGGAAATGAAGTGGTGTGTTTGAGGATAGTGGAGACATCGGATACACAGGGTGAAAAATGAAGTGGTGTGTTTGCGGATAGTGGAGACATCGGATACACAGGGTGAAAAATGAAGTGGTGTGTTTGAGGATAGTGGAGACATCGGATACACAGGGTGAAAAATGAAGTGGTGTGTTTGAGGATAGTGGAGACATCGGATACACAGTGTGAAAAATGAAGTGGTGTGTTTGAGGATAGTGGAGACATCGGATACACAGGGTGGAAAAATGAAGTGGTGTGTTTGCGGATAGTGGAGACATCGGATACACAGGGTGGAAAAATGAAGTGGTGTGTTTTTGCGGATAGTGGAGACATCGGATACACAGGGTGAAAAATGAAGTGGTGTGTTTGAGGATAGTGGAGACATTGGAAGCTTGTGGTTTGTCGTGTATTGCTGTATCTCAACAATGCTTTAGGTCTCTCTCTCTCTCTCTCTCTCTCTCTCTCTCTCTCTCTCTCTCTCTCTCTCTCTCTCTCTCTTATAATCCTTTACTCGCCATCTCCCATCTCTCATTTCTTCACGCCCTCTGTCTTTCACTTTTCCATTCTCTTCTTCCTACTGAACAGTTATTCTAAGAAAGGAAACCATAAATGAGGCGGTGGACCAAGCAGACAGTACACATCGAATAAGAATGGTAATTCTTGCTCCCATGATGAGATAATTACATGCCCATAACTCCAGACGAATGCTCCTCGGCTGCAGCACTCATTTTTGGTGTGCATGCGCGCTGCTTTTTATCTTTTTTTTTTTTTCAGTTGCACACATATTTTGCCGTTTTTCATACTTGTACCCGTTCTTTTAGACATAACAAAAAACCATGCAAAGTTTTTCTCGCTTCCCCTTTGTCATAGCAACTCACAATCACTTGCATTCATATGTGCACACGCGCGCCCGCGCGCGCACACACACACACAAACACACACACACACACACACACACAAACATACACACACGCGCGCGCGCGCGCGCACACGTACACACAAACACACATATACACACTCTCTCTCTCACACACACACACACACACGGACGCACGCACTCACGCACGCACGCACGCACACACACATGCACGCACGCACTCACGCACGCCACGCACGCGCGCACAAACACACATATACACACTCTCTCTCTCACACACACACACGGACACACGCACTCACGCACGCACGCACGCACACACACATGCACGCACGCACTCACGCACGCACGCACTCACGCGCGCGCGCACACACACACACACACACACACACACACACACACACACACACACACTCTCTCTCTCTCTCTCCACTCTCTCTCTCTCTCTCTCTCTCTCACACACACACACACACACACACACACACACACACACACACACACACACACACACACAAAACACACACACTACTTTCACATGCACAAACGCGCAGCCATAGACACATCCGAACGTGCACAGGCATATAATTCTTGTGCTCTGGGATGATATGTCAGGACAGAATGTCATACAAAACAGTACCGGAACAGAGAGAGAGAGAGAGAGAGAGAGAGAGAGAGAGAGAGAGAGACAGACAGACAGACAGACAGACAGAGATTGCTCATATGACTCAGAGGGAGGTCTAAGTCCCTTATTGAAGGAGGGTGTACACATGAGCAAAACAAAAACAAACTCAGTGGCACACACAGATCAGAGAGAGAGAGAGAGAGAGAGAGAGAGAGAGAGAGAGAGAGATTACCTGTCACGACAGCGACTGACTGCTCCCTTTAATTTCACCGAGGACTTGTCGCTTTACTCACAAACACCATCGTCAGAAAGTCGCCATCACGCAAATCACACACGCACGCTGTCATGGCACGAACATTGCGTCTGCCGATCGCACAATGATCATTCCATGCGAAAGTGGAAACTTGGGTGCTGAAGTAAACAAATGATCCTAGAAACCACAGTTTGAAACAAAACCAGCGAAACAACACGCGCTTGGAATCAGTTGTCTTATCATCACATGTAGCCGGCAGATTTAGAAGTTAACCCACAGCCGTTCCAGACGAAATATCTGTCCCATTTTTTCTTCTCCGGAGGAGAAACACATGTTCGGCACAAACGAGAATCCCTTTTTCACACCCTTGCAAACTCATGGAAAGAAAACTGCTGCTAGCAGAACCTTTAAACGAGCAAAGTAAAATACCTCTGCCGTTCGTGGACTCTTTGTTCTCTCCTACATGATCTATGCCACGCGTAGGCCTGTAGTTGCACGAACTTTTAAGCTCTGCGTTCAGCTCAAGCTTCGTGATGTTTACCTCCACTAACCTTAAAGTCTGTTACAGGTGAGAAGAAACATTGTCACACGCCTTCCGGTAGCAGCTAAGCACACAGAACACACCCTAATCGTTAATTACCGACCGACACCGCGTTGGCAGCAGCAGCAAATCAGTCAATTGCCATCAATGCAGACGTTTAGCAACAGAAACTGGCTCTCGTTAGACCAGGCAACGCACACCATGCTTGTCGTCAAAGATGTGTGTGCGTGCGTGTGCATATGTGTGTGTGTGTGTGTGTGTGTGTGTGTGTGTGTGTGTGTGTGTGTGTGTGTGTGTGTGTGTGTACGCGCCATGCTTTCACACAGTGCTGTAACACTCTATAGACCCGTTGGC
>JADBJO010000617.1:614884-622487 GCA_016801955.1 Conus betulinus | reverse complement strand
CTTCGAAGTGCGAATTCTTAGCAAACAAAGCCAAACTTAAAAACAAGACAACGTGAAAAACAAAGAGAAAAAACGACAACCTACTTTACGTCAGTGTGCACTCTTCGTGCTGCCTGCTCTGCCACCCAATATTAGAAGGGAGTTGTTCTGGCATGCGCCATATGATATTTCTCCATAAATTGTGAAACGAGTACGGGCATAATTACCACAGTAGGGCGGGGGTGGAAGAGAGGAAAGTGAAGGGGCTCCATACATGCAGGGCTAATAAGTCGTATCCTATTGAAAACCAATCCTGCCTGCGTTGAAAAAGGTCATGTTTCACTGGAGTATATCTACTTAGCAGGCTGCATGGTGGTGTTGTGTTTTAAAGATGTCTTGATGGTATTGCCTGTTCGTGTCTGCTTCGTCTTGTCTTGTCGTTATGTTGTTGTCGGTCGTACTTTCCCCTATAAGGGAATACATGTCTGCCAGCGTTTTCAGCGCTAGCAGAGACAGCTGAGACAGCAGCAGCATCAAAAACATCAAAATTTATGATTTATGGACGGTAGTCGAAGATGGGGCTTGTTTATAACTTACTGCCTCCGATGAGTGTGTGTGTGTGTGTGTGTGTGTGGTGTGTGTGTGTGTGTGTGTGTGTGTGTGTGTGTGTGTACGTGCCCAATATCCTCTCCTTCTCTCTGTCCTTTCCCCGTCCTTCTCCTCAGTGTCTGTATGAACGGGTTTATCAATATGTACGCATGAATATTTAAGTATTAAACTCTATGCATGTACAGCATAATTTCCAGAAATGTTTGCTCTTTTTATGTAGGTTTTCTGATAATAGTAGTAATAATTAACAGAAGAAGAAGAAGGAGACGAAGAAGGAGGAATAGCAATAGTGATTTAGAACATGCATGACGTAGCTTAGCAAGCAAAGAATGGAAAAATAGTCTGTGCCAAAATGTCAAATCTTTATTCATATATTTTTTTTCTGAATAAAATATATATATGATGTGACCATGGGATCGTATGACGGTGCCGAAACATACGAACTGGTCGGACTGTTTATGCTATCTAACATCCAAAAACAACTCGGAAAGAAAGTCGGACTGTACAGAGACGACGGCCTCGCCACGCTAAACAATCCGAGAACCATCGAAAACAAGAAAAAAAAGAACTATGCAAAATCTTCCAAAACCAAAACTTAAAAATCACAATCGAAACAAACAAAAAGGTAGTGAACTACTTAGACATAACGCTTGACCTCAACAACCACATATATAAACCATACAAGAAACCTAATGACACACCCACTTATGTAAGCATCAATAGCAACCACCCACCATCTATACTAAAAACCATACCCAATGGCATAAACAAGAGATTATCTAATCTGTCACATAATGAAAGAGTATTCAACAACGCAGCAGCAGAATACCAAGAGACGTTGCAAAAAAGTGGTTACAGCTACAAACTACAATACAGCCCAGATAACAACATGAACAAAAAAAAAAAAAAAAAGCAGGAAAAGGAAAATCACATGGTACAACCCTCCATAAAATGGAAGAGTAAAAACAAATGTAGGAAAAGATATTTTCAAAATTCTGACAGCATCATTCCAAAAAAAAAAAACACAAATTGTCCAAATTATTCAAAAAGAACACCATCAAACTATCATATTCATGTATGCCTAACATTAAAAACATAATTGATTCATCCAACAAAATGAAAAGCAACACAGCAAAGAAGGGTGAAGAAAGGAAATCCTGCAATTGCACTAAACAAGAACAGTGTCTCTTAAGCAACAAATGCCTCTATAACAACATTGTATACCAAGCTACTGTGACATCAGAAAATGAAAAATAAACATACATAGGGATTACTGAAAACCACTTCAAAAACAGATATGCAAACCATAAACAGTCATTCAACAAAGTAAAATACAAAAACCAAACAGAACTGAGCAAATTCATTTGGAGACTTAAAGACAAAAAATAAACTATAACATATTCTGGAAATCATCAAAAAGGGCATCACCATACAATAACATTTCAAAAAGATGCAACCTATGTTCAACAGAAAAATGGTTAATACTATGTAGATCACACTTAGCAACTCTAAATACTAAAGCAGAAATAGTAAACAACTGCAGGCACAAATGGAAATCGTTGTCAGCAAACGCACCCTGAACTATAAACAACCTGAAAACCGAACAACACGTGCAGCCAACCCGCACGTGCAAACAGTGACACTGGGCTCCATAAAACCGGCAGTAGGCGACCCAAAACCATCCAGAAAAGAGCCAGCGCTCGAAACAGATCTGTCGATTTTAACACTTACTTTTACCATCCTATTTTTAACATATATATATATATATATATATATATATATATATATATATATATATATATATATATAAGGGGGTGGGGGGGAGAGAGAGTCACATGACAACGCTTCTTGTCTCGTGCCTTGTGAAGCATAAAATCTCAGCAAACAAACAACGAAAAACAAAACAGAAAAAGAGCAACTCTACTTTACGTAACTGTGCTTTTTCCCGCCGCCTCCTCTACCACACACTGTAAAACGTGAGTTGTTCTCGCACCATGTCATATTGCTCCATAACCTGTTAAACGAGTACAGGCATAATTACCGCAGTAACAATCAACTTTCATTGGAGAATACCTATGTAGTAGACTGCACGGCGGCGCAGCGTTCTCTAAGGATGTCTTGATGGTATTGCCTGTTCGTGTCTGCTACGTCTCGTCGTTGTGTTGTTAGCGATCGTTCTTCACCCTACAAGGGAATGCCTGTCTGTCAGCGTTTTCAACGGCAGCAGCAACGACAGCTGAGACAGCGTCAGCGACCAAAAGGCAAAATGCATGATTTACTGGCAGGTAGTCGAAGACGGGACTTGTTTATTACTTCCTTCTTCGTCTCTCAATGTTTGTGTCTGTCTGTCTGTCTGTCTGTCTGTCTGTCTCTCTCTCTCTCTCTCTCTGTCTCTGTGTCTCTGTCTGTCTCTCTGTCTCTGTCTCTCTCTCGCTCACTCTGTGTGTGTGTGTGTGTGTGTGTGTGTGTGTGTGTGTGTGTGTGTGTGTGTGTGTGATACAGTTCTTCTCCTGATTGCCGTTCATTTCTTATCCTGCATTTAATCACTTTTTCCATAGAACGAGGTATTTTACCAGCATACGGCTAAATAATGACTGGTTTTACACAGATTGACATTGCGACTGATGCCATCCCAAATCACATGATGACTGCTTTCAGAAAGAGAGAGAGAGAGAGAGAGACGAGAGAGAGAGAGAGAGAGAGAAAGAGAGAAGAGAGAGAGAGAGAGAGAGAGAGAGAGTAATCGTTTTCAGATTACGCTTAGACGCCATGATACAGTGACTTCATAGAGATAGACGAACACCTTGAGTATTTTCACCAAGAGTAATATGGTGCCTACTTTCAGAGCAATATGGTAGCTTTTTTTTTCCAGAGTGATACTGTGACTAACTTCAGAAAGAGTAATATGGTGACTAGGAGCAATTTAGTGACTGCGTTTAGACAGAGGGATTTGGTGACTGTTTTTTCATAAAGAGTGAAATGATGACTTCTTTTAGAACGAGATGCCTACTTTCAGAAAAGGACGATACGGTCACTTCTCTGTGTAGCATAGTGTAATGACCACCTGTACGAAGAGTGATGAAGTGGCTGTTTTCAATAATAATGCAGAGAGTGATAAGCTGTTTGCAAACAAACATCATGAGAGGAACGGCTTTCAACAGACAATGATATGAGGACTACATTTAAAGTGTTTGTAGCACTTGTTTTAAATGCAGTTGATTCGATTACTACTACTATCAAATCCCATTTAAAGTGTTGTAGGGCTTGTTTACATACAGTTGACTCAATTATTGATAATAGATGCCATTTAAAGGGTTGCAGTGCTTGTTTAAATACAGCTGACTCGGCTACTGCTGTTAGATGCCGTGATAAGCTGACTGCTGTCAGACAGGTATATAATCATGGTGACGGCTTTGAGGTAAGGTAATGTTGCTTATAGCCCAGCCGACCGCAAAGGGCCATATCAGGGCTGTCACTGCTTTTAAGTCTTCTCACAAGTCGTTTAAAAAAAAATTCACACAGCCCTTTAAATGACTGCTTTAAAAAAGAGAGAGAGAGAGAGAGAGAGAGAGAGAGAGAGAGAGAGAGAGAGAGAGAGAGAGAAGGAAGGTTATTTACTTGTAAATGGAATTGGTTTTCAGGGACAGTTATGGTAAATGCTTATGTATGGAGTTGGAGCTTTTACACAGAGTAATGTTGACTATTTTCAGACAGAAGAATGTTAGGACGGCTTGCAGAAAAAGAATTATGGTTGGTGACCGCCTTTACAACTATCTAATAATGACGCATTGACTGATGTTGAATGGTGACACGATTTCTGCTTTATAATAGTGAACTGACACATGGTTCATAAAAGTGAGAAGGTGACTGAGTTTATGAGCGAGAAATACTATCTTACGGGAGAGATGGTGACTCTTTATTACAATGATGTAGTGATGACTCTCTACGTGTTTGTTTTATCTACGATTGATTAATTGGTTGATGTCTATCTGGTTGCTTCTCTATATTTCACGGGTGATGTACATTATAGGAGTACGTCACAGATTCATGAGGACTTTTGATGCCCGCGGATCTGCGTACCAGTGTGGATGGGTGGGGGAATTGAGGTTGTGCTCTTGTGCACGATTCTCAGTCACGCGTTTTGCGTGGGGTAGTGGTGGTGGCGGTGGTGGTGCCACAGGGAATGCGTGGTTGCGGGGACCGGGTATCACGTGCTGTTGAGGAGGGGGAGGGGAGGGGGGGGAGTGGAGGGATGACGAATGGTAGTGGTTGTTTGTTCGTCCACTGATTGGGCGAAATTGTGGGCCTGTGCCTTTCTTTTTGATTATTTTCTATTTTTCTTTTCTTTTTATTCACTTTTGTTTTCTTTCACCATTTTTGGTACGGTACATTTCTGTTCAACTTATTCACTTCTTTTCCATATTTATTATTATCATTATCATATTATTATTCTTATTGTTATTATTATCATCCTTATTGATATCATCACCATCATCATCATTATTATTAGAATTATTATCATTATTATTATTACTATTGTTGCTGTTATCATCTTCATCACCATTATTATTATTATCATCATTATTGCTGTCATTGTTCTTGTTGTGGTGGGTGTCTTCGTCGTTGTTATGTTGTTTTTTTCTTGTCTTTTTTGTTGTTGTTGCTATTCCTGTTTGTATCTTATCACCATTTTTATCATTTTCCTCAATGCTATCATAACTGCTATGAGATCATCATGATTATTATCATGATACTTACAATTACCATCATTGATAAAGCAAAAACTACCATAACTTTTTAACAGTCAGGGACCCACAATAATCGTATGCGCGTGCACACACACACACACGCACGCACGCACGCACGCACGCACGCACGCACGCACGCACGCACACACACACACACACACACACACACACACACATACACACACGCGCGAGCGACATGAGCCCCATCAGCGCTAGTGTCAGTTGCTGGCTTCAACTTTGTTATTTTTGTATGTGAAAGTTTGATTGTGATTTATACTGTGTGATGTCGTGCCCCCACCTCTGTTGCTGCCCCTCAGGAAGCCTCATGGAGGCGACGCTTGGTCGGACTAATAAGAGTTTGCGAGCTGATGGCGAGTGCAGAGCTTTATGTTTCATTTTCATTTGACAAGTCTGTTTTAATCATATGGTCATTTTAATCTGGAGCACTGACACTGTGGTATGGTGCCAGCAGCAACTGAGTTTATTTTATAAACATACACAGTTAGTCGTACCTCTCTGATAAATCCGATCCAGCGGACAAAAGACCTCGGAGCAAGCGATATTACTAATTCTGTCTCCAAGAGGGATGATAATGGTTCCCATATGCATATGATATTTATTTGATATTTTTGTTTTCATTTTTCCCAAGGTATGTTGTATGAGAAATGATGATGGGAGCTGAATACGACATGACAATGACATTCCATCACTGACTGCGTCACCCTGTGTGACACTATTCAATTTGATTGCATTATGGGGGCCGGAATAGCTCAGTGGTAGAGCGCCAGACTTGCAATCTTGGGGTTGCGGGTTCGAAGCTCCGCCGGGCCGTTTCGGTACAAGGGATTTTTTTCCTCGGAGTTAACATTGGTTCTGACTCCATTTCCCATACAGTCCTTCAAATGAGACTATAAACCGAGGTTCCGTGTGTGAACACACGCATAACATCTTGCACACACGTCAAATCCCATCACCAACTTTCGGAAGGGAAGGCCAGTTTGGCCGTTGGTATGGATGACACGTTACACATAGCATGCACCTTCCCCGACGTTGGAGTATGGCTGCCTTAGTGGCGAGATACAACGGTCGTACACACACAAAACTCCACTCCCTGTGGTGGGTAGATGGGATTAATCCTTGCCTTTCTCTACAGGGGGTGTCCACAGGAGTATCAGCCTGCGTGCGCAGAAGAGGAAGAAGAAGAAGATTGCATTCATGCTGTTTAAAGCATAACCGAATGCAGAGAACAGACCTGACAAGGACGCTTTCCAGACGGATTGACGCTAAGACCAACTGGCTTGAGAACATTACGGACCGGCTTGCACGGATTAGCTTAGCCGAAAAAAAAACACAGCGTTTGCTCCATCAGACATGGTGACTGCTTTCTATAGACTGAGACTGTTTTTACCTTGATTTCAGATCAACTGTGCAGTTCCTACACGACTGTTTCTACCTTGATTTCAGATCAACTGTCCAGTTCCTACACGACTGTCTTGACCTTGATTTCAGATCAACTGTCCAGCTCCTACACACAGAAGGACGGCCCCTACGTCACCAAGGCACGCACTCTCTTCCGATCTTGCCTCTTCCGGCCGCATACCGTGGACGAACGCACGCGGATGATAGGTAAGACGCAACGCCTGACACTTACGGGCTCTTGGTAAGACGCACTGTTGGTGGAATGGTGGTGGGGGGGGGGGGGGGGGGGGGGGGGGTGGGGGGGGGGGGGGGGGGGGGGGGGGGGGGGGGGTGATGGATCATGGGCGATCTGTTTTGAAGAACATGCCGATGAGGAGAATCAGCGTAATTAACTCATAGAGAATAAGAATCAGAATGATCACACACAAAAAAAAGACGGAGACAAAGAACATAAAACTTAAAAGGAAGGGAAATTTAGAAAACAAAACGAGAAAAAAAAATTCCAGTGAAGAAAGGCATGCGAAGCACTTAATCAGGAGGGAAAAAAAAAAAAAAAAAAGAAAACAAAAACAGAGAAAGAAGAGAAATGTGATCTATGACCTGCATTCCACTGAGGCATCAGAAAGAAAAAGAAGAAAAATGACCGAAAAATGATGTCAGCTGCAATATGATAGATACTATAATAACGTTGGACTGATGATATAAACGTCACGAACAATAAGCATATATTCTGTAAAGTAGGTAATTAAACATTGCATAAATGTATCGCAGTTCAATAGCGCCAGGGGAAAAGACCACGTGATTGGTACCAGCTGATAAATGAAGATGACACCAAGACCTTTGTCATA
>JADBJO010000617.1:597384-599884 GCA_016801955.1 Conus betulinus | reverse complement strand
TCGAGTGGGAACTGAGGGATAACGTAGCAAGCTGTGAAGTCTGGAATGGATACGTAAGGTAGTGGTGTAGATTGGTATAAGGTTTTGTCACACGTAGGGTGAAGCAGAGACAAAAAATGAAAGCATAAAAAATTCTAATTGTCCATAGCATCTCAGGAAGACATATGCTGGCCTGCAAGCAAAGCATCGTGTTAATTTAATGCTTGGTGAGGTCTGTAGCATCAGATTAATGTTCAGTGACACGCCACCAACACTAGGTGAGAATAAGAGAAATAGTTCCGAACTCCAAAGCTAGTTTTGAACTAAAGTAATGTCATATCGAGGGAAAAGTGTCCAAATGCTCTTGTGGCTTTACCACCATTTTTACAATTTGCATTAAGGAACGTGAAGATCGCTGACCAGTGGTGTGTGTGTGTGTGTGTGTGTGTGTGTGTGTGTGTGTGTGTGTGTGTGTGTGTGTGTGTGTGTGTGTGTGTGTGTGTGTGCGTGCGTGTGTTTTGTGTTGTGTGTGTGTGTGTGTGTGTGTGTGTGTGTGTGTGTGTGCGCGCGGGAGTGCGTGCGTACGTGCGTGCGTGCGTGGCGTGTGTGTGTGTGTGTGTGTGTGTGTGTGTGTGTGTGTGTGTGAGTGTGTGTGTGTGTGTGTGTGTGTGTGTGTGTGTGTGTGTGTGTGTGTGTAGTGTGGGAAAACAAGTGCAGACTAGCAATACCTCCATTATTACTTTAATGACTTGGCATAGACTTTAAAAGAAATGAAGCAGAGATATAATTTGTTGTGTCTTAGAATGCAAATGTCCTTATCGTAATCCACCCTTTGCGAGGGCATGTTCAACATTCCTTCACTGACATGTGCGTGAAATTCGTGGAGAAAATATTTAAGAGCAGAGATGACTTTCGTTGTCGAAAGATTGTGGAACCAGTACCACCACCAGCCCTAAATTGGTCGTTTCTCTTCATTACATAGTCCGCTGCCGGGCACAGTAATAGCTAGGTCACTGGGAAAAAAACATCAAAGCTCCCTTCCTGTCATCCCCTTCCGGTTCCGGGTCTGCGGACCAGACTCACTCCTCCATCTTGTCCTGTCACGGAAAGCTTGAGCTCGTGTGGTGGTGGTGATGGTGGTGGTGGTGGTGGTGGTGGAGGGGGGGGAGGGTTGAGGGCAGCCTCATCTATCAGCCTGTTGCCCTGGCTACTTTGCAGGTCTACTGCATTACTGGTCTGAAAATGGTAACATGAACTGGCAATGATGAGAGAGAGAGAGAGAGAGAGAGAGAGAGAGAGAGAGAGAGAGAGAGAGATAGAGAGAGAGAGGGGGGGGGAGGGTAGGGGACCAAAGAAGGGAAGTAAAACCCCTTCTCGTTCTATTATGATAGATTGTGGAGTCGTGATCTCCTGGTTCCTATCCTCGTCCTTCTTCACAGAAGAGGTCCTGCCTTCAGGTCATTGATTTGGAAGGCAAAGACTGAGCGTGGATGGGTTTGCCAGCGTCCCCACCACATTTCCCTACTCGACCCATTCCCACCCCGCCACTACCTCCTCTGCCTGCCACTACAGCGTCTTCCTGATCTGGAGCCAGATTCCAGATTCAGACAAGCCGTCAATTCACAAATGCATCCATTAGGTGGTAGCTGACCTAAGTGTAATGTGTTATCAGACACCAAGTCATAACCATAACGAGTACTGAAATGAAAGCATGTTAACATTTACTTCTCACTGATATAGGGAAAAGGAGGAAAAGATTGATTGGATAGTAACTGATTCACCAAAGAATGAAATACCGTAGAAAAAAAAAAGAATAAGATCAGGCAAACGATACGAAAAATTCGTTGACTACTCAGAAAACAAATTTCACACCTTGAAAACACTAACCTGACCTTCATAGCCATGACGTATGATATCCGGCTTGGGACTCGTTGTCCATGTCTGTTGAAGGAATGTTCTGTTTTAACGTGTTTTTTTACCTTAATTAGAGATATTACACGGGGGACGGGGGTGGTTGGGGGGTAAAACACGCGCTCGCACACACGCACGCGCACACACACACACACACACACACACACACACACACACACACACACACACACACACACACACACACACACACACACACACACACACACACGCACGCACACGCACACACAGAGAGAGAGAGAGAGAGAGAGGGAGAGAGAGAGAGAGAGAGAGAGAGAGAGAGAGAGAGAGAGAGAGAGAGAGAGACGCGCGCACACGCACACACACAGATAACATAAAAAAGATATACGCACACATACAAACATGCCTACCTATACATCATGCGTGTATACTGCATTACATTACAATATTAGATAATCGCAAAATTTTGTACCAAATCATAGTAGAAGGCCAATAGGACTATTCAATATCCTTCGTCCAGTGCCATACACTTTAAGTGATTGACTGTATAAAAGAGAATCAGCAGTTAGATGTCTCAAATGCCCACTGCTTGTCAAAACTATAACCATGTCTGTTTACGTTAAGTATCACC
>JADBJO010000617.1:587384-594884 GCA_016801955.1 Conus betulinus | reverse complement strand
ATGGCATGAACGGGGGGGGGGGGGGGGGGGGGGGGGGGTGGAAGGCGGTATCAGCGGTTAGCCTGCTGCATGCACGAGTTGCATGCCCACTGCGTGACTGCTCTGGAATTGGTAACGTAAACTGGTTATTAGGATGAAAGCTAAAGAATGGGGACGAGGTGGGGAGGGGGGGGGGGGGGGGGACGGAGGGGAGTGTCACCCTTTCGACATGACGGATTGTGGAGCGCTGATCATCTGGTTATGGGGATTCCTTCATTCTCACGTTGCTGTGAGTTCGGGAATTCAGTTCATGAAGGGGATAGGTAGAGGTCTTTTCTGCTCTAAGGAATGCTTGCAGCTGGTCAGTTCCCTTGTACACTTTTGTCGTCCAATTCCACAAAAATGTGAATATGAAGTAAACAAGGACGTTTTCCACTTCAGGTCTACCATTTCTTTGTTCTGTCGATTTTCGTTTCTTGTCACGTTTTGATTGTATTAGGAATGTACGCCCTGACTGATGAAATGCCTCGCTCTGCATTGACATAGATTCATTTGATTCCTTCAGACTCTATGTTCTTTACATAAATTCAGTCCATAGTCCATTCTGTGCCACCCTGTGCATGAGCATGTTACACAATCGTCTAAGGAAAACTAGAATTCATGGGTACAATGAAAATTAAAATGCTGAAATCAATATCAATGTCAATGGATCCTTCAACTTCAAAAAGAATCTATTTGTCTGAGACACCAATCATTATCACAAGCTCCATCTGAACCATCTCCCAGGACACAGACCATCACTAGGCCCATATCAGCACGTCAGTGTAACTGCCAACACAGCTGTACAAAAAAGGAAGAAAAATGACAAAGCTGTCTTGCCCCCATGTTCTTCCAGGTACCAAGTCTATGGGTCAGAATCACTCCTCCATCTTGTCCTGTCGTGGTGGGCTGAAGGGCAGGGAAGTGAGGGCCGCACCATCTAACAGACTGCTGCCCTTGCCTTTTGCGGGCCAACTACATTACCATTGTGAAATTGGTAACATGAACTGTTCATGATGAGGGCGGGGGGGGGGGGGGGGGGGGGGGGGGGGGGGGGGGGGGGGGGGGGGGGGGGGGGGGGGGGCGAGGTGGAAACGAAAAAGCATCTGGTTCTAACATGATGGATTGTGGTGTCGTGACCTTCTGGGTGAAGAGGGTTGCCATCCTCATCAATATCCCTGCAGGAACTGAGAGATCCCAGGTCAGGTCTTTGATGTGGAAAGACTGAGGCTAAACCGGGGCGTGTTTACCAACGTCCTTAAAGACATTCCCATTCTTGTCCGCTACCCACCTACCTCTGTGTGCCGTCACCTACATTTTACAGACATGGAGGAAATTCCAGATTCCAGTAGAATGTAGATAAGGAAGTCGGAATGTAGAGGTCATTCACAGTAAGAACGCGTGCAGAAGGTGATAACCTGTATGAAGTCTCGTCACCCTGACTTGAACAAATGCTGGTTATTATTGAGGAGTTATCACTGACACGACAGAAACGGAAAGAAGAAGGGGGTGATAGGATAATGCCTACTTCAGCAAAGTTTTGTAATACAGCAATAGGAATAATGGGTATACCAAGCAAGGTAAATGGTTTCTTTACGACAAAATAATCCACACAAATTCCCCACCCTAGAAACTGTAATTGACCAACATAAACATGGCGTGGGAGGACTTGCCTGTGACTCGTTGTCTTCGTCTATTTAGCTCCGGTGTCATTATGAACGCCCACCGAGTTTTCACTCCCACGAATAATTCAACAGTAAATCAGTGTTTTTAAGTGCTACAGCCTTCTTTCAAGGTTTTCTGATAACATAATCCCCTTCTCATACCCTCTCTGACGTTATTTTCTCTTTTCCTTCTTCAGCATATGTGTTGGTTTGGGTAAAAATAAAATGGCTTGTTTCTGAAACCTATTGACAACTTTTCATGTTTTGGGTTGGTTTCGCATTCTCTCCGTGTTCCCTTGTTTCTTTGTCCTATCTTAAAATCTATATATCTGACGTTTCCGCGTTTTGTCTTTCATTGTGAAAAGTTTTTTTCTTTAATAACTCCTCTTTTTCCGTCTATTGTGTTTGCGTCCACAGCGTCCTGATGTAAAGAAAAACGTTGTTCTGTACTATAAAAAGTAATTCATGATGACCTCGTTGTCTGTTTATCTCGGCTACATCGATCGACAGCAGGCATGAATGTCTTGCTAACGTCAACACGAGAGATAGAGTTACACATCCTACAGGCTTCAGTGCTTTTGACAATACCCTGCTGCTCACCGCCCACCCCCACCCTCTTCGCCATTACCCTCTTTTTTTCAGGGAGACATTATTGTCACAGTGTCTGCTTTGTGTTGAGATTTTTTGTTAACATTTTTGTTGGAAATAGGTTCGTATGTTTAAGGTTAGGATCACGTCTTTGTATACCTCATCTTGCTCTATGATGAGTATCGGAATACCCCCCTGGGGTGATATGATGAATGCCTTCATAGCCGCAAAGCGCCCACCCTCCCTGCCCTCAGTTGAATGCTGCAAGTCAAAGCCATTCTCTGATCTTGTCCTCCAGGAGTTTCCTCTGTCTGCCTCTGCGGCCTTTGCCAACGTTTGTACATGCAGACACAGAGGAAGGGACTTGGGATATAGGCGAGCGCCCACCCCCCCCCCCCCCCCCCCCCCAGTCCCTTTAATCCACCCCTGTCTCTCTGTCTGTCGATCTGTCTATTTAACAGGGGAAAGGCTGACCTCTCTCTCTCTCTCTCTCTCTCTCTCTCCTCTCTCTCTCTCTCTCATGTTCTTTCTGTCTGCTTGTGTGTGTGTGTGTGTGTGTGTGTGTGTGTGTGTGTGTGTTGTGTTGTGTGTGTGTGTCTCTCTCGTCTCTTTCTCTGACACTGTCTCCCTACTTCTGTTTCTCTCTCTCCTTTCCTCCCTCTTTCCTTCCCTATCCCCCACCTCTTTGTCTCTGTCACCTCTGCTCTGTCTGTCTGTCTGTCTGTCTGTCTGTCTGTCGTCTCTCTGTCTCTCCGTCTGGCTGTCTGTCTGTCAGTCTGTCTCTCTCTCTCTTTCCTCTCTCTCTCCTCTCTCTCCCCTCTCTCTCTCTCCCTATCTCCTCTCTCTCTCTCTCTCTCTCTCTCTCTCCCTCTCTCTCTCTCCCCTCTCTCACTTCACTACCACTTCTCTCTCTCTCTCTCTCTCTCTCTCTCGCTCTCTCTCTCTCTCTCTCTCTCTCTCTGTATGCCTGTTTGTGTGCCCGTCTGTCCGTCCGTTTCTGCCTCTGTTTCTGTCTGTCTGTCTGTCTCTGTCTGTCCTCTTTTTTTATCTCTCTCTGTCTGTCTGTCTCTCTCTTTCTGTGTTTGTTTGTCTGTCTGTCTGTCTGTCTCTCTCTCTCTCTCTCTCTCTCTCTCTCTCTCTCTCTCTCTCTCCTCTCCATCCATCCATATCTTCATCTGTCTGTCTGTCTGTCTGCCTCTCTCAATCTCCTTCCTTATCATAATAATCCGCTCGCTTGATTAATAGATATCAGAATTTTAGAATCTAAAGTATAATATATCTTAATTACCACCAGATATCAGAATTTTAGAATCTAAAGTATAATATATCTTAATTACCACCACGGTCACCTTGCCTACCATCACCTTCATTACCCAGTCACGTGCCAGGCAAGGGAAAGCCAGGCTGTCAACTCAGCGGCTGACGTCACACAGGAAAAGGAAAGACAACCCAGAATCACAGCTGCCCTCACGTTCCTCCCTTCCGGTTCCGGTCTGTAGTCCACGCCAGATCCTCCAGTCTTACTGTCCCGTCATCGGGTGATGAAGACCCGAAGGACAGGAGAGTGAGGAAGCGGGGTAATCAATGGGGGCTAGGGGAGGGCGGGACTAGGAAAGGCATGAAGGGGAGGGGAGGGGGGGGGTGGTAAACGAACAGCACCCACTGTTAACCCGCTGTGTGCACTGGTGCCGACCGGCCCACTGTGTCACTGCTGTGGAACCAGTCACGTGAAACGGTGATTATGATGGCAGTGAAAGAATGGGATAGCCTGTTCATACGATCGATTATGGGCGTTGGTCTCCTGATTATAAGAACCCCTATTCCCGTTCATCGTTTTGTTTCTGAGTGTCCCAGAATTCAGTTTCCTGAGGGGATAGATATGGCTGTTTCTACCTACGCAAGGTTTTGTACTTTTTTTGTTACCTGATTATACTGTCGTTCATCAGATCTTGGGTGTTGATAGAACAGGCAATGGAACAGCCTTAGAAATGTGAACATGAGGGAGATGAGGGCGTTCCTGGTACAAAACCACTATTTCTTGGTTCTGTTCATTTAACCTTTCTTCTCACGTTTCTTTATCCAAGCAGGGTAAGACCCGTCTGTCTGTCCATTCCATTCGTTTGTATTCTCTTAACACAACTTTAGTCAACCTCACCATTCATCCTATGCCATCCTGTGCGTGACCATGATACTCAATCGTTTAAGGGGAATCGTTTGGAATTCATGAGAGCGATGAAGGTTTCAAAGCTGAAATCAGTTTCAGTATCAGTCCATCGTTGAACTTTATGACAATTCTGTTTCTTTTTTTCCCAAGACATGCACTACATCATCAGCACCACCTCAAACATAGCTCTTCTTAACACAGTCCATCACCAGGCCCAGTTATACCAGCCTGTCAACAAGGCCAGCGACTCCACTGAACAAAAAGACGACATCAAACCTCCATTCTCCCCATTCTCCTCCAGGTTCCGGGTCTATGGGCCAGACTCCCTCTTCCATCTTGTCCTGTCGTGGGGAGGCTGGAGGCCCGGGAAGTGAGGGCAGCGCCATCTATCAGACTGCAGCCCTCATTCGCCACTTTGCGGGCCAACTACATTACTGTTCTGGAATTGGTAACATGAACTGGTGATGATGGATAGGGGACCAGGGGTGGAAAGGAAAAAAAGCATCTTGTTCTTGCATGATGGATTGTGGGGTCGTGATCTTCTGGTGAAGAGGGCGGCCATCCTCATCCCTTCTCCCTGGAGCCGAGAGATCCTGTATTCAGTCATCGGTTTGGAAGGTCTGTGGCTAAACGTGGGCGTGTTTGCCAGCGTCCTCAAGACATCTCCCTTGTTACCTGCTCTCCATCTACCTCCTTGTGCCATCACATACATCTTCCAGACATGGAGTGGGATTCACGATTCCAGCAGGTCGTAAATTTAGGAATGTGTACATAAGGTGATAACCAGTATGTCTTGCCATACATAGATGATAACAGAGACTTAAACGAATACTTTTGTAATTTGTTTTTTTACTGACATGATAGAAAAGGAAGGGAATGATGGGGAGAAAGATCCCCCCTCTCTCTCTCTCGTCCCTCTCTCTCTCTGTATCTGCCTGTCTGTCTGTCTGTCTGTCTGTCTGTCTGTCTGTCTGTCTCTCTCTCTCTCTCTCTCTCTCTCTCTCTCTCTCTCTCTCTCTCTCGCTCGCTCGCTCACTCACTTGCTTGCTCTCTCAGTCTCCATCTCTCTCTCTCTCTCTCTCTCTCTCTCTCTCTCTCTCTCTCTCTCTCTCTCTCTCTCTCTCTCCCTTTTTAAAGGGGCATTTCAACAAAGTATGAAAATACAGCTGTGAGAATAAGACTTAGGTCAAGCGAAGTAGCTGTTTTTTTTTTTCACCATGAAACAAAGCAAACACGTTCCCTACCCCGGAAACGTCAATCTGACCTACATTAATATGACGCGGGAGGTCTGGCGTGGGGCTGGTTGTCAACGTCTATTTACGTCAAGTGTCATTAGGGAGGTATCTTGAGTTTCTCACGAACGAGTTCAACAGTAAATCAGACTTCCTGAATGGTGCTGACCTTCTGGCAAGGTCTGATGAAAAACACACATGATCTCCTCTCCTTTTCTCCTTCTATCTCTTGTTTTTTTTGGCCAAAAAAAGGCGTGTTTCTGACACTGGCTGACCTCCCTTTTATGTTGTTGATTACTCATACTCCTCACGTTCCGCTCTTTCTTTTCTTTTTTTTTTTTTAGTTCTTTAAATCTATATGTCTGCCTCTTAACTTTGTCTTTTATTTTAAAAGCAAAAAACTTTCCATTTTATTTACTCCTCTTCTATCAAATCATTTCTCCTTTCTTCAGTCTCTCTCATATTCACGCACAGTTCTTCTTGCTATAAAGGGAACTCATCATGAACTGGTTGTCACTTTACCTCTGCTTCAAATGATCGAAAGCAGGCAGGGAGGTCTAGCTAAGGTCGACGAGGGAGTAATTTAAGGGCATTATGATCGTTGCTGGTATCGCTTGATGTCACGATTGCATTTACATTTCGTTTCGAAATGAACTCGCATGTGTACACCGTTGGGTCTAAATCAGCCTCCCCCCCCACCCCACCCCCCACATATCTCTATTTCTCTATCTCCTCTCTCTCTCTCTCTCTCTCTATCTACTCTCTCTTCTCTCTCTCTCTCCTCTCTTCTCTCCAATCCTCTACTCTCACTCGCATTCTCGCTCTCCCTTTCTCCCTCTATATACTGTCTCTCCTCTCTCTTGGCTAGTTTCCCTCTCTCTCTCTCTCGTTCTACATCCCTCCTGCCCAAATTATCTCTCGCTCCCTCTTCGTACCCTCCATCCTACCCTCCCTCACTCACGCTCTCTCCTCTCGGCGCCTCTCTATCTCTCTTCTCTCTCTCTCCAGTCCCAATTCTGTGCCTGCTGTCTGTCTCGGTCAGGCTGTCGGCCTGTCTCTGTCTCATGTATCTTGTCTAGTCGTTCTGTCTGTGTCTGGTGTCCTCATGTATGGTCGGCCGTCTGTCTGTATGCACGTCTGTCGTCCTCTCTGTCTCTCTGTCCTTCTCTCTCTCTCTCTCTCTCTCTCTCTCTCTCTCTCTCTCCTCTCTATCTCTGGTGTGGAATCTACGTTTATTCGATTTTGTTTATTATGAAATGGAAAAGAGGAAGAGAAGATTACGGCAAATTAGTTTTGTATCTGTATAAAGCCTGTCAGTAAAGACACAATACTTTCCTCGTGATTTCTCTTGAGAATATAGGTTGTAATGGAATTATGAATTCTGCTTTAATTCCCATACTGATACCTGCCAAACACTGTGGCCGCCCCTTTTATAGATCAGGCCTCGGTCTCTGAAGAAAAAACTCTGAATATGGAATCTAATCCTCTCGCTCTCTTGCGTATCACCCCCCCCAACCCCCCCCCCCCCCCCCCCCCCCCCCCCCCCTCCCCCACCCCCCCCCCCCCCCACCAACACCCCCACCCCCCCCCCACCCCCCCCCCCACCCCCCAAACCCACCCCTCCCCCATCCCACCCCCCCCCCCTCGCTCTCTCTCTCTCTCTCTCCTCTCGTTTGTTTCTCTCCTTTAACTGTCTCTTCGTCATCCGTCGCATGTCTCTCTGTTTATGTGGTTTGCGCGTCTGTGTGTGTGGGTGTGTGTGTTGTGTGGTGTGGGTGTGCTGTGTGTGGGTGGTCTGTCTGTCTGTCTATGGCTGTACTCTGTCTTCTGTAGC
>JADBJO010000617.1:581017-586779 GCA_016801955.1 Conus betulinus | reverse complement strand
TCTCTTCCTGAGAAGAGTTACAGCACAGTCGACCACCATATTTTACTTTCGTATCACTTGTGCAGAAACAGTTTATCTTCTGGCAAAAAGCTCTATGCCGCATTTATCGACTTTTTCATAAATGAACTCGCAAATGACGTTGCACTATCTGGAAAACATGGAATAAGCTTATCCCCCGATATTCTTAACATTCTTATTATGCTTTTTTGCTGATGACGTTGTTCTCCTTTCCCATACTGTAATTGGTCTTCAAAAAAACAACTAGATATATTAACTAACACTGCCAATAAACTAGGACTGATCGTGAATGAGGAAAAATCTAAAATTATAATATTTCGTAAAGGAGGGCATGTTGCCTCACGAGAAAAATGGTTTCACAATGGTATACAATTGCAAGTTGTGAATGAGTATAAATACTTAGGTGTCATTCTTTCTACCGGTTTAACTTTTTCATATTCTTTGGAGGAAAAGGCGCTCAAAGCTAAAAAAAAAAAATTTTTTTAGTATTTTGAAATTTTTTGTGGTCTCTAGGTGAAAACAATCCAAACTTTTCTTCAAAATTTTTGACAGCCAGATCCAGCCAATTTTAACATATGGCGCTGAAGTTTGGGGTTTAACTGCAAACCATACTATAATTGAAAGAGTACACCTTTTAGCTATTAAACGTCTTCTGAATGTAAGTGTTCACACACCAAGTGCACTTATATATTCCGAAACTGGCAGATACCCGTTATATATTCAGACTTTAATAAAATGTGTAAAATACTGGCTGAAATTAACCCGTATGGAGGATAACCGTATCCCAAGAAAATCTTATAAAATGTTATGTAGTCTGCATTATAAGGGCAAAAAGAACTGGGTAAGTAATATATGTTTGACATTATATAAATATGGTTTTGGATTTGTGTGGGGAAAATCAAGGGGTGGAAAATGTTAAATGTTTTGTGCATGCCTTTAAACAAAGACTTGTTGACTGCTATTTACAAGACTTAGACGCTGCTATTAACTCAAAAGAAAGATTTCAGTTCTACTCTTCCTTTCGACAACTCTATGATGTTCCAGAATATTTGTTTAGAATAAAAAAAAAAATCCATCTCTTAGAAAATACTTGACAAGAATTAGACTTGGAGTTTCACAACCAAGAATTCATAAGTCTAGATTCTCAATTACAAGAATAAATAAAGATTGTCCATTTTGTCCTGGCATTGAAGAATCTGAGCTGCATTTTATACTAGTGTGTAATAAATACAGTTCTTTACGGAAAACCTTTATCCCAGCCAAATACCATAGTCATCCAAATGCATTCAAACTGACTTTATTACTCTCAGATGTCAGAATATGTAAATCTCTTGCTGTGTATATATCTAAAGCCTTTAATACTAGAAACCACTTCTTGTACGATGTTTGATGTTTGATTAATTTGATGATATATTTTTGCTTTTCCATTGATTTTAGTGTTATCATCACTTTCCCTCCCCCATTCCCAGTTTTCACACCCCCTGATGACATGGGCAGATTGGCCTATCATTAAATTTGTTCGTTCGTTCGTTCGTTCGTTCGTTCGTTCGTTCTCTCTCTCTCTCTCTCTCTCTCTCTCTCTCTCTCTCTCTCTCTCGCTCTCTCTCTCTCTCTCTGTCTGTCAGTCTCCCTCTTTCTTGTATGTGCAAATGTTTGTTTTATATCTGTCTATATACATGTCTATCGATCTGTCTGTCTGCCTATCTATCTGTCTACCTATCTTTCTTTCCTTCTTTCTTTTTTTTATTTATCTATCTATTTATCTAAATATCTATCTACCTATATATCTATCTGTCTGTCTGTGTCTTCATTCTCAAATAGGTAGATAGATAGACATACATACATACATACATACATACATACATACATACATACATACATACATACATAGACAGATGGATGGATGGATGGATGGACAGACAGACAGACAAACAGGCAGACAGACAGACAGACTCACATCTAGACATCAGTCTGCTTCCTACTTGCATCTCATGCTGTTCTCCCGTCCTTATGTTTTCTAATTTTTATTTAACGTTATGGAAACAGAGGACAGACAGTAAAGTGGTCGTCCTTTACTGCATCCCTTTTGTTTGTTTGTTTGTTTGTGCTGAAGATGGATGGAGAACAACTTGCAGGGAGTCGTGAAGGGGCTGAAGGGCCTGTTTATGGGCATCGTCCATTTGTCCGTGTCTGTTTGCATGTACACAGGCTATTTCTGAGCCATTCACGACTTTGCCAAATGGGTTTGTTTTGGGCTTTGAATGTGATCGAGAAAGCGTGGTCGTCTTGTTGTTGTTGCTATTGTTCTTGTTGTTGTTGCTGCTGCTAATGCTGCTGTCGTTGTTGTTTATGATGTTTTTAATATAGAAAGAAATATTGCTTCGGGTTCTAAAGATGTCGGAATTTCGCATCCTGCTTCAGTTGTGTGGTGTGTGTGTGTGTGTGTGGTGTGTGTGTGTGTGTGTGTGTGTGTGTGTGTGTGTGAGTGTGTGTGGTATAGGTGTGTGTGTGTGGGTGTTTGTATGTGTGTGTGCGTGTGTGTGCGTGTGTGAGTGAGTGTGTGTATGTGTTTGTGTATGTGTGTGTGTGTGTGTGTGTGTGTGTGTGTGTGTGTGTGTGTGTGTGTGTGTGTGTGTGTGTGTGTTGTACGCGCGCGCGCGTGTGTGTGTGTGTGTGTGTGTGTGTGTGTGTGTCCGTGTGCCTGTGTCTGTGTCTGTGTGTGACTGTGTCTGTGTCTTCGTTAATGTGTTTCCTTCTATCTCGGATGTCAGCCACAATAGATCACTAGTTGCATACTTTTAACAGAGACAGAGAGAGAGAGAGAGAGAGAGAGAGAGAGAGAGAGAGAGAGAGAGAGAGAGAGAGAGAGAGAGAGAGAGACGGGATATAACGCAGGAGCTTGTACATCATAATGCCATACTTTTTGGTGTTGCTTTCTCCGCCACTTCAGTGGCATCGCTCCCACACGCTCATCCCGGCTTTCCGGTCCCCAGTGACAGTCTGGCGCGTCTCAGCACAGCCCCTGCACCACCAATCCACAGGGAGCAGTCAGTGTGAAGTCGTCTTGAAGCAACCCCCCCCCCCCCCCCCCCCCCCCCCCCCCCCCCCCCCCCCCCCCCCCCCCCCCCCCCCCCCCCCACCAGAGGGGACACCGCACTGCTGCCGAGTCGCTGTGGTGGTTTTCAGTGATGCCTAGTTTTAACGAAACATACGCAGGATACTAACGACTAAGCCGCCTGCTAGTGAGAAGAATTGCCATGATGCAGAGCCAGCGTGAGTGAGCTGTCCCTCCGGAGGGCATCAGCATGTCCGTCCGACGACAGCTCTCATGAATTTGCCGACCCTGGTGACCCTAGAGACAAAGGACATGGACGTGGGGAAGTCATCCAAACTGAGGTCACCATGGGAGCGGGGTATGAAGGACCATATTTCTTTCATGCTAACTGACGGGCATGGGGGTGATGAAGATGATGCTACGGGTACCCATTCTTGTCTAAGACTGCATAACAGGGTTGTGCTTTATGTTCACTTTTTTATATAACGGCGTCAAACAGGCCCGAGAGAATCAGACACCTGCAATGCTGCTCAGGAAATTTAAAGCAACACCTTACAGATGCATGCAGTGAGTAGACGAAACACGAGTGTGTGGTCCCACTCTTTCCACTTGAGTCCAAAGCAAACTCAGCTGTAGAGAGGAGCCGATCATGGCAGAAAAATTCTGCATGTAAATGGCTCTGATAGGAATCGAACCCAAGACCTGATCTGTCCATACGCCTTTATCTGACTCATCGGTGTGTCTGAGTGTTTGTCGGCCTTCTCTCTCTCTCTCTCTCTCTCTCTCTCTCTCTCTCTCTCTCTCTCTCTCTCTCTCTCTCTCTCTCTCAGAGACAGACAGAGACAGAGAGACAAAGAGACAGACAGACAGAGACAGACAGATTCACAGACAGACTCACACACACACACACACACACACACACACACACACACACACACACACACACACACACACGGGGGGGGGGGGGGGGGGGGGGGATACTCCCTCTCTCTCTCTTTCTCTCTCTCTCCTCTCTCTCTCTCTCTCTCTCACACACACACACACACACACACACACACACACACACACACTTACACACACAAACACACACACACACACACACACACACACACACACACACACACACACACACACACACACAACATACACACACACACACACACACACACACACACACACACACACACACTCACACATGATACCCCCAAAGGTTTCTGTTTCTGTGTTGGGGGGCACAGAACGCCGCGGGGCCCCGAGAGGAGCCTGGAAGGTCTGTTGCTGTCTCTGCTGGCCAGGGTCAACTACACAGGGGACATGAGGGTCGTCGTCCGAGACTTCCTCCGCCTGCAAGGCAACATCCGAAGGGGTGAGTCTGGTACCATGTAATGCTTTGATATATAACCAGGCCTGCCAGCTATTCCGCTTTGGGCGAAATGTATTATGCTCAAACACACGTCATCCTGCTATTCCACTTGACGTCAAAAAAAAATCTGCTCAGTGAAAAAAAAAAACAGTTGTTTATTCGCAGAGTTTGCACATCTGCCGTTAGTATAGCCAAACAGCTTCTTAGAAACTCACTTCCGATTCAGCTTCTTTCGCCGCCGCCATGTTAAAACAGCCTGTTGGACCGATTAAACCCTGAGGCAGAATAGAAAAAAAAAAAAAAGAGAAAAGAAGGGCAGGTTCAGACTATTTTCTGCTGCCATGATGTGAGTGCTGCTGATCCCAGTCAGCAGAGGGGGCCTGTGAAAGTGGTCAGCCTTGTCAGGAAGAAACGTGTAGAGTTTCATCCCTCCTTGGGTCAAGACACTACCGAGGCGCTGATGATTCTGAAGTGTAAAAACTAGGCCACGTCATAAAATGAAACGTTGTGACAGTGTGCTTAAAAATGTAAAAGAGCAGCAAAGTGTTGGCTGAGACAGTGATTCCGGTAAAGCACTTGGCATAAGGGAAAAAAAAAATAAAGTGTCTAGAATGCAATTGTTTCGTTTTGGGTGCAATAGCAAATGTTTTCCTCTCAACTGTAAGAAATTCCTCTCAGTTTAACAGGAAAGAAATCCTCTTTAGTCTCTTCAGACGCTGGCAGCTCTGAATAGCTGTATGGGACCAAATAAAGAAACAAAAATAAGTGTGTGTGTGTGTGTGTGTGTGTTTGTGTTGTGTGTGTGTGTGTTGAGGATGGGGGGGGGGGGGGCGGGGGAGGGGAGAAGGGGTGTTGGGGGCGGGGGGTGGGGGTGGGGGTGGGGGGAGAAGAAGTCAGTGAAGGATAAACCATTTCCATTGTACACTGGGCTGCCTTTTCGCAGGCCAGGTAAATAAATCTAAGGAATTAAAGATTTGATTTGGACAGCACGCCAGGGTATTAGTCAGGATATCGACTGTCTGCATTACTGGGATAACGTTTGACGCCCATGACTGGCATTGTTCTCTCTCTGATTGAACTGTAAGCCGACTGCCGGGGCAGTAGTGCTTTGGGCGTGCCCACCAGCGACATCTGTCCCATGAAAACGGCGGGGTCACTTTACTAAACGCGTGCTCGAACACAGATTGCCTCCCTTGAGAGATTTTCTGAATATCACCTATTCTTTTCTATGCAGTTTTATTTGGGATTCGCTATTTCCCGACACCAGCGCTATTTTCGGTCAATTTCTGTAAAGGCCTCTAAGAAAAAGTAAGTGTTCTCTAAAAT
>JADBJO010000617.1:556017-566017 GCA_016801955.1 Conus betulinus | reverse complement strand
TATAACAGGACAAAGAGAAAACATGCTGAGGTTTCTCTATCTCCAGTGTCTTGACTGTCAAGGCTCCTGTAGACATGGCAGTACTGACGCACCGGCCGAGTTATTTTCACTCACCATGGCAGCACGCTCAAGAGAGATAACAGCCACGTCAAGCACTTCCTACCCTCGTCAGACAAAGTTCCTGTTGGATCCAGTCCTCAGCTTCACCCCTCCCCTTCCCGCCCCTTACCGCCAGATTTCGCCTCTTTGATTCTCGGAGGTCAGGAGCAAAACGTCTTTCGAAGCAGTGGAACACTAGTGTCTTTCAAAATATTCCAGTATGAAAGGGTTGACTAAGACTGGAAAATGTCAATGTCTCTCGTAATAGTCTCCTCTGAAACGAGCCACTGCTATTGCCTTTGATCGAAGCAATAAGAGAGCTGGGTCCTTCAGAGTCGTCAGGGAAATACCGGTGTGATTGCAAACGAAGTCCCAGTGCAAGTTAACGTTTACATATTCAATATCTGAGAACCAGAATGTCTCACCACAATATTGAAGGACTGAGAAAAACTGCAGGAGTATTCGTTCGTCGTTACAAAATGGCGAGCTTCAGTAAAGGTATGATCGACAATTTACCATGGAGGTCCAATCAATGAAAGAGGCAGTAAACGCAGCTTTGAAGTGGAATGTAATTTTCTCATTTCGGCTTCGGCTTCTAAACCCTGAGGTTGAGATCCAAAAATCCAGAGAAGATTGTGTATAATGTATTGGTAAATGTTGGCAACGGAAGACAACAGCTTCGTGTTATCATGAATTAGAACTCCTATCTCGGTCTCTCTCGTCTCTCTGTCTGTCTGTCTGTCTGTCTGTCTCTCTCTCTCTCTCTCTCTCTCTCTCTCTCTCTCTCTCTCTCTCTCTCTCTCTCTCTCTCTCTCTCTCTCCTCCACTCTCTCTCTCTCCCTCTCTCCCTCCCCCTCTCCCTCTCTCTCTCCCTCTCCTCTCTCTCTGTCTCTCTCTCTCTCTCTCTCTGAGAGTGTGAGTAAATGAGTGAGTGAGTGTGTGTGCGTGTGTCTGTCCGTCTGTCTATCTGTCTATGTGTCAGTATTTATATTATATTTCTATTGTTCCTTCCACACACACACATACACAGTCGAGTATGCACCACCCAGCAAACCACACTCACACATACATTCACGTACAAATACACATATTCACACACACACACACACACACACACACACACACACACACACACACACACACACACACACACACACACGAGGCACGCACACACGCACGCACGCGCACGCACACACACGCACGCACACACACACACACACACACACACACACACGCGCGCGCGCGCGCGCGCGCGCGCGCGAAATTATATCGGTTTAGTGCCGTAGATGCACATGTAATTACGAGTTGGCGATGAACGCTATTTAGCTCGTTCTCAGTGAACAGCAGTTTCTCTAACAGCCTTCGTCTGCAGAGGCTTTGTTGAGTCTCTTGTCTCACAGGCGTTAGGACAGCACAGTCTGGCACCTTTACGTAAAGTCACCTGTGACACAGACGTTGTTCAAGTCCACTTTGTAACAGCTGCATAGGTTGAAAGTCACACACACACACACACACACACACACACACACACACACACACACACACACACACACACACACACACACACACACGCACGCACGCACGCACGCACGCACACACGCACACACGCACGCACGCACGCACGCACACGCACGACCGGGACACACACACACTCGTACGCGCGCGCGCGCGAACACACATACATGCAGGCAAGCACACACACACGCACGCACAGATACACACTTATAGTAAGGTTGTGGAGTTCGATCACACAAGCTTATTTTTGCACTGGAGGGAAAACTTTAGTACCATGCGGGGAAAAGCACGTGGCATATTTGTGACGAGAGAGAGAGAGAGAGAGAGAGAGAGAGAGAGAGAGAGAGAGAGAGAGAGAGAGAGAGAGAGATTGTGGGGGGGGGGGGGGAACAGAGAAAGCATAATCAGTGATTGATCGGCAGGCACATGAAGCCATAAACAAGGTGTTGAAGACCTAATCACTGTGTTCGATCAGTCTTTGCAGATAATGGAGTGAGAAAGGAAGCTATATAATGGTAACGAGGATCGACTCTCTCTCTCTCTCTCTCTTCTCTCTCTCTCTCTCTCTCTCTCTCTCTCTCTGCTCTCTCTCTCTCTCTCTCTCTCTCTCTCTCTCTCTCTCTCTCTTCTCTCTCGCATCTCTCTCTCTCTCTCTCTCTTCTCTCTCTCTCGCTCTCTCTCTCTCTCTCCTCTCTCTCTCTCTCTCTCTCTCTCCTCTCTCTCGCTCTCTCTCTCTCTCTCTCTCTCTCTCTGTTGCTATACTGGAATCACCTCCCTCCCACTACGAAGGCAATAATGATGAGAAAGAGGGAGGAGAGTGTTGCGAAGTGAGGGACAGATTAAGTTTAGTACAAACTCTCGAGTTCACGCATCTTCCATTCTGTCTCTCACTCTGCAATCATAAGAAAAAAAAAAAGTCAGGAAATGTCCCAAGAGCCAACATGATATTAAAAAAAACAAGAAATTCCCAAGAGCCAACATGAATTACAAAACTCTCAAACATAAAGAAAATCTCTCTCTCTCTCTCTCTCTCTCTCTCTCTCTCTCTCTCTCTCTCTCTCTCTCTCTCTCTCTCTCTCTCTCTCTCTCTCGCTCTCTCTCTCTCCAATAATCGACTTCGTTGTCGTGTTTTTTTTTCAGTAAGCTGATTAATTTAGGAATCTGTTCGAGAGAATGGTCTAGATCCATCATTGTACCCGTGCATAGGAAAAGGGATGTAAACAAGCTTGATAACTACCGCTGCACAGCATTAACTAGTCTTGTTAGTAATACACGTTTAGTAATGTTGTTAGTATACATGTTTGTTTTGAACAAAGGACTCACTAAACAGCCATAAAAGGAAGAAGAAAATACAGCAGAACAAGCAGGTTTTAGTGCTGACTTTAGTACAACTGACCATAATTTTCATATTTACTTTGTATGCAATAGTGTAAAAAAAAATTGCTTAAGAATTCCAAACTGTATGTTGCCTTTGTTGATTTTAGAAAAGCCTTTGATTCGGTGATTAGAAACACACTGCGGACAGTCTTGAGGAAAAAACTGGTGTAAATGGGGAAATGGTATCGTGCTCTTAGAGGTGATTATGACTCTGTATCGGCCTGTGTACGTGATAAGGTGTGAAACAAGGTTGCCTTTTGAGCCCCTTACTTTTTTCATTTCTTATTAATGAGGTAGCTATTAATTTGTCAAGAAGAGGTAAGCATGGTATTCGGCTTATATTCCAGGGCGCTTTAGAAATATTTTATTACTATTTGCTGATGATGTAATTCTGTTCTCTGATTTAGTCATCGGTCTTCAGAATCAACTCAATAGCTTAAAAATTGATGTAGACTGTTTATGCTTGACAGTCGATCTTGAAAAGACAAGCATTATGGTATTCAGAAAAAAGAGGACATATATCTGCCCGAGAAAGATGGTTCTATGGAAGTGATGAAATTAAAATAACAAATTCATATAAATATCTTGGAATATATTTTACAACAAAATTGAGTGTCAATACTGCGTTGTCTGATGATTGCAGGAGAGGAAAAGTGGACCGTCGAGATATCAAAGTCACTAAGGGGGATTAAATACAGCAGATTTACAGCCATTCCTGAAACTATTTGATCCACAGATTGAACCAATTCTGACATAAGCAGCCCAAGTTTGGCGTCTTGAGAAAGATAGTGATCTCATAGAAACTGTACATACATTTGGCTGTATATGGCCTGTATATAGTGCATACTACAGTTCATCGAAGAAGAAGAAGAAAAAAAAAGTAAAATAAATGCCACATGCGTCAGTCCTCACCATACATCATACACATGCTACTCACGCGTAAGCACTAAAAAATAAAATATGTAAGCAAATAATGAAAATATCACCCAGTCAAAAAAGAGGGACGGGGGGAGGGGGGGGGGGTTTGAAGGGAGGGAAGCCTCTCCTCCGTGAGTCATGTATGACTTCCACCCTTCACCACCCACCACCCTCCACCCACTCTGCCTGTATCTCTCAGTCACTCTCTCTCAATCTCTGTCTCTCCCTATCCATCTTTCTCTCTGTCTGTTTTACCGTCTAACTCACACCCTCTTTGTGTCTGCTTCTGCCTCTGCCTCCGTCTGTCCTTTTGTCTGTCTCTTCTCTCTCTCTCTCTCTCTCTCTCTCTCTCTCTCTCTCTCTCTCTCTCTCTCTCTCTCTCTCTCTCTCTCCTTCCCCCATGCTGGCCTGTATTTACCCCCGCCCCCCTCCTCCCATGAACACATGAAGATAATATGGTGAAGAAGAGGGAGGTGGGAAGAGGTATAAAGGTGAGGTGTAAATCATTCAGTAAAACTGAAAGAACATCGTGTGAGTTAGTTCATCTCCGACTACGATGATTGCATCATACCATACAGTCAGTGCGATCTGTACAGCCACGTGTGTGACCTGCCTTGCCTTTATGGCCTATGATCATTGCATCATACCATACAGTCAGTGCGATCTTTACAGCCACGTGTGTGATCTGCCTTGCCTTTATGGCCTATGATCATTGCATCATACCATACAGTCAGTGCGATCTGTACAGCCACGTGTGTGACCTGCCTTGCCGTTATGGCCTATGATCATTGCATCATACCATACAGTCAGTGCGATCTGTACAGCCACGTGTGTGATCTGCCTTGCCGTTATGGCCTATGGTCATTGCATCATACCATACAGTCAGTGCGATCTGTACAGCCACGTGTGTGATCTGCCTTGCCGTTATGGCCTATGATCATTGCATCATACCATACAGTCAGTGCGATCTGTACAGCCACGTGTGTGTGACATACCTTGCCGTTATGGCCTATGGTCATTGCATCATACCATACAGTCAGTGCGATCTGTACAGCCACGTGTGTGACATACCTTGCCGTTATGGCCTATGGTCATTGCATCATACCATACAGTCAGTGCGATCTGTACAGCCACGTGTGTGACATACCTTGCCGTTATGGCCTATGTCATTGCATCATACCATACAGTCAGTGCGATCTTTACAGCCACGTGTGTGACCTGCCTTGCCGTTATTGCCTAGCCGGCGGAAGGCAATAAAAAGTCTAATCGTCAAGAATCTCTCTCTCTCTCTCTCTCTCTCTCTCTCTCTCTCTCTCTCTCTCTCTTGTCTTTTTTTTAAATGTTTTTCTCCTCCTCCTCCTCCTCCCCCATCCTCCTCCTCGTCCTTCTTTCTCTTCTTCTTCTTCTTCTTCTTTCTTCTTCTTCTCTTCTTCTTCTTCTTCTCTCTCAGTATTGTACGGATTTATATAAGTATGTGTGCATCTCTCTGTGCGCGCATGTGTGTGTGTGTGTGTGTGTGTGTGTATGTGTGTGTGGTGTGTGTGTGTGTGTGTGTGTGTGTGTGTGTTTGTGTGTGAGTGTGTGTGTGTGAGAGAGAGAGAGAGAGAGAGAGAGAGAGAGAGAGAGAGAGTGTGTGTGTGTGTGTGTGTGTGTGTGTGTGTGTGTGTGTGTGTGTGTGTGTGTGTGTGTGTGTGTTGTTTGTTCTGTATACAGACTGTCTGAAGAAGAAGAAGGGAAAAAATGCCATATCATATACACTCCCTATCCACGTATACATGCGTCAGTCCTCACCATATTTCATACACATGCAAGGACGCGTACGCTCTTAAAAAAAATCCCACCCAATCAAAGAAAAGGGAAGGGGGATGGACAGAGGGGGGCGGGGTGGGGGATGGGGGGGCAGGGGGGGCGGGGGGGCTCGAGGGGGGAGGGAAGCTTTTTCTTCCGTGAGTCATGTATTACGGGAAAAACGAGAAGAAACATATGTCGTGGAATCATCACTCATCTCCGCTCTTTACTCCCTTCTTCCTCCTCCTCTCTCTCACTCCTTCCCTCCGCCTCTCTCTCTCTCTCTCTCTCTCTCTCTCTCTCTCTCTTATAACCAAACTCCTGATTGTCGAAGCGTATGCACAGCAGACAGTGGCATATTGACCTACCTACAGAGTTATTTGAACTCATCATGGCCGCACGCGAAAAGGGAGATAAATGCTACGGCAAACAGTTTCTACCCTCGTCATTGCGGATTAGTGGGGGAGGGAGGGGGCGGTTTAGACCTCATCCTCCTCCGCCCCACAGCAGCCAGACTTCAAGTGTTTGATGCTTCAATATCAACCAAGAAGATTTTCCAAATGGTGAAATGGTAACGGCTTTCAAACTATTCTGGTAGGATATTATTGTATGAGTCTTGGAAAGGTCAACGGCTCTCATAAGATTCTCGTTTGAAACGCAAGACTGCTATCAACTTCGATCGAAGAAAGAGGGGGATGCAGTTTAGAATTTTACATCATTTTTGTTGTTGTTATTGTTGGTGGTGGTGCTGCTGCTGCTGCTGTTGCTGAGAAAGCTTTCTTGTTAGAGTCACTACTAACGTTGTTTTAAAACTAGGTCCCAGTGTCCTGTTTACATAGTTAGAATCTATGAACGATAACGTTGTTCACACGCTCGAAAGACTGATACGTACATGACAACAGGATAAAACAAAATGCTTTTCTTCTTTTAAAGGTATTGTCGATAGTTTCCATTGAATTCAATTATATTTTGTGGTTGTCTCGCTTGAAGAAGACCAAAGAGGTCAAAACGTGTCGTGTTTTGTCTTCAAATGTGTTTATATCCATATCAACTGGCGGATTTACTTTAATTCTTTTTTTTTTTTTTATTTGTTTCAATTTCCACCTGTAGTCACCTCCCTCTGAAACTGATTTTGATTGACACTGACTGCTGCCCTTCGTTGTTTCGTATGTCGCTTCACGTCATCGATTTTAGCATCGCTCGTTCTTTCTTTTTTTGTTATCCTGAATGTTTGTTTATCTTGCCCGAAGAAGACCTAAAAAGTCGAAACGCGTCGTGTTTTCTCTTGTAATTTATTTGCCCTGTTAATTGGCGGATTTACTTTAAATACCTTTTGAAATTAAAAAAATTATTAAACAGCTGGCAACATTGGGTTGTTGGAAACCATTGTCTGTTTTCAAATGTTGATGTTTAGATTTGGTAATATAAATGGGTCCTCAACAACATAGTGTTGTTAGATACCATTGTCTGTATTCAAATGTTGATGTTTAGATTTGGTAATATAAATGGATCCTCAACAACATAGTGTTTGTTAGATACCATTGTCTGTATTCAAATGTTGATGTTTAGATTTGGTAATATAAATGGATCCTCAACAACATAGTGTTGTTAGATACCATTGTCTGTATTCAAATGTTTACTTTTAGATTTGGTAATATAAATGGAATCTCAGCAACATAGTGTTGTTAGAGGACCATTGTCTGTTTTCAAATGTTGATGTTTAGATTTGGTAATATAAATGGATCCTCAACAACATAGTGTTGTTAGATACCATTGTCTGTATACAAATATTGATGTTTAGATTTGGTAATATCAATGGATCCTCAGCAACATAGTGTTGTTAGATACCATTGTCTGTATTCAAATTTAGATTTTGGTAATTTAAATGGATCCTCAACCCTAAGCTCAAAGATTATCCTTTACATTTATTGTGTTTACTTAACGATTGTACTTTTTCAGCAACGTATTTCCTTAGCACACTTTCGTTTCGTTTTCCTTCTCTACCATAGCTGGCTATGTTTGGTGCTGTTGGGTTCTGCTTTCAAACCCTTGGTGGTGAGAATGCCGCAGAATTGTAGACTGTGGTATACATTAGATGCCAAGGGAACTAGACACAAATCAGCCGTGTCTCCTTGACGAGTCCGATTCAGCGGACGAAAGGCTCGGAGCAGGCAGTGTGGCCGGTTCTCTCTTCGTGATGGGTGACAATGGTTAAGTTCCCATATGCCCTGCTAGTGAAGGATGCCACACACGTGTGTGTGTGTGTGTGTGTGTGTGTGTGTGTGTGTGTGTGTGTGTGTGTGTGTGGTGTGTGTGTGTGTCTGTATGTGTGTGTGTGTGTGTGTGTGTGTGTGTGTGTGTGTGTGTGTGTGTGTGTGTGTGTTTGTGTGTGTTCATGTGTGTGTGTGTTGTGTGTGTTTGTGTGTGTGGTGTGTGTGTGTGTGTGTGTGTGTGCACGCATGCGCATATGTGCGTTTGTGTGATGTATGTAAAGCTGTGAGTAAAGGATAGCAAAAATAAACACATCACCTATGCCTTTCTTCAAAAGCCGGCGAGTATCAAAGTATCGATCTGATATAGATATTTCAGTTTCATAGAAATGGTGTCGCTAGCTGTGGACCTTGTTGGTCATATGCCAATGGTGGGAATGTTTCCTGGAAACGCTTCACTGGGTTTTGTGTCCATTCAAGTAGATACCCAATTGTGCTGACGTCTCATTTTGCATGAGCAGATCTACTAGGCATCAATTTTCCTACACCCTATTTCTACTTTTTACCACCTCGCCCCTTCAGATCCACGCCTTTACCGCACACAGAGACAGAAGAACACAAGGAGAGAGAGAGAGAGAGGAGAGAGAGGAGAGAGAGAGAGGAGAGAGAGAGAGAGAGGGAGAGAGAGAGAGAGAGGAGAGAATCTGACACACAGACCGACAGCCAGACGGACAAAACAGACTGACATTGAGAGACAAAGAGAGACAGACAGACCGGCGCAGACAGGCACAAAAACACTGAGGGGACGGGTCAGACCAAACAGAGAGAGAGAGAGAGAGAGAAGCGAGAGAGAGAGAGAGAGGAGAGAGAGAGAAGCTTATTATCGATAGGCAGGCACGTGAAGCCAAGAAGGAGATGATGGAGTCCTAATTAGTGTGTTCGATTGGGGTTCTGAGGATGATGGAGTGAAAATGGAAATTTTATAATGGTCATGAGGATCGACTCTCTGTCCTGTCCTGACTACCTGGTCTGTCTGTCTGTCTGTCCTGTCTGTCTGTCTGTCTATTTGTCTGTTCTGGTCTGTCCTGTCTTCTGTCTCTCTCTCTCTCTCCTCTCTCTCTCTCTCCTCTGTTTTCCGTACATTACTTATAATATTCCCTGCTGACATGCTTTGATGATTTATACTACTTTCTTCTACTCTGGAATAGGTAGAAATAAAAGATCATGTTGTGTCGTTAAGACTGTATGTTTTTATACACCACCCCCCCCCCCCCTCCCCCTCTGCGCCCCCATCTGCCTCTACTATCCGTTCTTTATTCGTCATATTTAAAGCAGATAAACTGGGAGCTAGCTTGTATATACGACAAAAGAATCGTCAATTCGTAATCAGTACATATAAAAGACACGCACAACATATTCCTTTCAAATCAATCAAACGAACAATATGGATAGATAAAATCAGCAGCATCACCAACAATATACATGGGAAAACAGATTAGCGGAAAAGCAAAGAAGTTTCAAATAGCGTGAGCCGTGTGAGGTTTTTTCTTCTTATTGTGTCATTAGATACAACAGTGTTCCCCTTCGTAGGTATTAGTAGTGTTTCTTTGTCTGCTGGTTTACACCTCTCTTTTACTTACTAATGTCACCGCTCTCCTTCTCTCTTCGTGTACTGAAGTCGTCTCTTGCTCCCCTACTTCCGTCGTCTCTCTCTCTTTTGTCAAGTACGTGCGTGGCATGCGTGCGTGCGTGCATGCGTGCGCGCGCGCGCGCGCGCGTGTGTGTGGTGTGTGTGTGTGTGTGTGTGTGTGTGTGTGTGTGCGGTGCGTGCGTTGCGTGCGTGTTGGTGTGTGTGTGTGTGTGTGTGTGGGTGTGTGTGTGTGTGTGTGTGTGTGTGTGTGTGTGTGTGAGAGAGAGAGAGAGAGTGTGTGTGTGTGTGTGGTGTTGTGGTGTGTGTGTGGTGTGATGTGTGTGTGTGAGGGGGGGTGGATGTGTGCGTGCGTCCGTGAGTGCGTGCGTGCATGTGTGTGTGTGTGTGTGTGTGCTTGCGGTGCGTGCTTGCGTGCGCGTGTGTGTTGTGTGTGTGGATGTGT
>JADBJO010000617.1:536017-548517 GCA_016801955.1 Conus betulinus | reverse complement strand
GATGTTGGTCATGGAGGGGGGGGGGAGGATATTGGGGATGGAGGGGGGGGGGGGAGGATATTGGGGATGGAGGGGTGGGGGAGGATATTGGGGATGGAGGGGTGGGGGAGGATATTGGGGATGGAGGGTGGGGGGAGGATATTGGGGATGGAGGGGTGGGGGAGGATATTGGGATGGAGGGGTGGGGGGAGGATGTTGGTCATGGAGGGGTGGGGGGAGGATATTGGGGATGGAGGGTGGGGGAGGATGTTGGTCATGGAGGGGTGGGGGAGGATATTGGGGATGGAGGGGTGGGGGAGGATGTTGGTCATGGAGGGGTGGGGGAGGAGGATATGGGGGATGGGAGGGGTGGGGGAGGATATTGGGGATGGAGGGGTGGGGGAGGATGTTGGGGATGGAGGGGTGGGGGAGGATGGGTGGTCATGGAGGGGTGGGGGAGGATGTTGGTCATGGAGGGGTGGGGGAGGATGTTGGTCATGGAGGGGTGGGGGAGGATATTGGGGATGGATGGAGGGGTGGGGGAGGATGTTGGTCATGGAGGGGTGGGGGGAGGATGTTGGTCATGGAGGGGTGGGGGAGGATGTTGGTCATGGAGGGGTGGGGGAGGATGTGGTCATGGAGGGGTGGGGGAGGATGTTGGGTCATGGAGGGGTGGGGGAGGATATTGGGGATGGAGGGGTGGGGGAGGGATATTGGGGATGGAGGGGTGGGGGAGGATATTGGGGATGGAGGGGTGGGGGGAGGATATGGGGGATGGAGGGGTGGGGGAGGATATTGGGGATGGAGGGGTGGGGGGAGGATGTGGGGTCATGGAGGGGTGGGGGAGGATATTGGTCATGGAGGGGTGGGGGAGGAGGATTGGGGATGGAGGGGTGGGGGAGGCTATTGGGGATGGAGGGGGGGGGGAGGATATTGGCCATGGAGGGGTGGGGGAGGATGTTGGTCATGGAGGGGTGGGGGAGGATGTTGGTCATGGAGGGATGGGGGAGGATGTTGGGAGAGGTGGGGGGAGGATGTTGGTCATGGAGGGGTGGGGGGATGTTGGTCATGGAGGGGTGGGGGAGGATATTGGGGGAGGGGTGGGGGAGGATGTTGGGGGGGATGGGGAGGGGGGTGGGGGAGGATATTGGGGATGGAGGGGTGGGGGGAGGTAGGATATTGGTCATGGAGGGGGGGGGGAGGATGTTGGTCATGGAGGGGTGGGGGAGGATTATGGTCATGGAGGGGTGGGGGAGGATATTGGTCATGGAGGGGTGGGGGAGGATGTTTGGTCATGGAGGGGTGGGGGAGGATGTTGGTCATGGAGGGGAGGAGGGGTGGGGGAGGATGTTGGTCATGGAGGGGTGGGGGAGGATGTTGGTCATGGAGGGGTGGGGGAGGATGTTGGTCATGGAGGGGTGGGGGAGGATGTGGTCATGGAGGGGTGGGGAGGATGTTGGTCCATGGGGGGTGGGGAGGGGTGGGGGGAGGGGTGGGGGGAGGATTTGGGGATGGAGGGGTGGGGGAGGATATTGGGGGATGGAGGGGGGGGGGAGGAGATGGGGGGAGGGTGGGGGAGGATATTGGGGAGGGGTATTGGTGGGGATGGAGGGGGGGGGGGGAGGATATTGGGGATGGAGGGGTGGGGGAGGTATGGTAGGATATTGGGGGAGGATGGAGGGGTGGGGGGGGAGGATATTGGGGTGGGGGAGGATGGAGGGGATGGGGAGGGGGTGGAGGAGGGGGAGGAGGGAGGGGTGGGGGAGGATGGGTCATGGAGGGGTGGGGGAGGATATTGGGATGGAGGGGTGGGGGAGGATATTGGGGATGGAGGGGTGGGGGAGGATATTGGGGGATGGAGGGGTGGGGGAGGATGTTGGTCATGGAGGGGTGGGGGAGGATGTTGGTCATGGAGGGGTGGGGGGGGATATGGGGGGTGGGGGAGGGTTGGTGATGGATGGGGGGGGGGAGGATATTGGGGGGGGAGGATGGAGGGGTGGGGGAGGATGTTGGTCATGGAGGGGGGGGGGGAGGGGTCATGGAGGGGTGGGGGAGGATGTTGGTCATGGAGGGGTGGGGGAGGATATTGGGGGATGGAGGGGTGGGGGAGGATCATGGGGAGGAGGGGTGGGGGAGGATGTTGGGGATGGAGGGGTGGGGGGAGGATGAGGTCATGGGGAGGGATGGGCATGGGGGGAGGGGGAGGATATTGGGGATGGAGGGGTGGGGGGAGGATGGAGGATGGAGGGGTGGGGGAGGATATTGGGGATGGAGGGGTGGGGGGGAGGATATTGGGCATGGTCATGGAGGGGTGGGGGAGGATATTGGGGATGGGAGGGGGAGGGGTGGGGGGAGGATATTGGGGATGGATGGGGGGGGGATGGGGGATGGAGGGGTGGGGGATGATATTGGTCATGGAGGGGTGGGGAGGAGGGAGGGGTGGGGGGTGGGGGAGGATATGTTGGTCATGGGGGGTGGGGGAGGATATTGGGGGGAGGATGGGGGGGATGGGTGGGGGATGATGGGTCATGGAGGGGGGGGGGATGTTGGTCATGGAGGGGTGGGGGAGGATGTTGGTCATGGAGGGGTGTTGGGAGGATATTGGGGATGGAGGGGGGGGGGGAGGATGTTGGTCATGGAGGGGTGGGGGGAGGATGTTGGTCATGGAGGGGTGGGGGAGGATGTTGGTCATGGAGAGGGGTGGGGGGGGGAGGATGTTGGTCATGGAGGGGGGGGGGAGGATATTGGGGATGGGGGGGTGGGGGAGGATGTTGGTCATGGAGGGGTGGGGGAGGGAGGATGGGGGGGAGGGGTGGGGGAGGATGTTGGGGAGGGATGGAGGGGGGGGGGGGAGATGTTGGTCATGGAGGGGTGGGGGAGGATATGGGGTTGGGGGGGGGTGGGGGAGGATATGGGGTCATGGAGGGGGGGGGGAGGATATTGGGGATGGAGGGGTGGGGGAGGATTGGGGATGGAGGGGTGGGGGAGGATGTTGGGGGAGGGGGGGGGGAGGATGGATGGAGGGGTGGGGGAGGATGTTGGTCATGGAGGGGTGGGGGAGGATATTGGGGATGGAGGGGTGGGGGAGGATGTTGGGGAGGGGTGGGGAGGATGTTGGGGATGGAGGGGGGGAGGATGGGGGATGGAGGGGTGGGGAGGATGGAGGGGTGGGGGAGGATGGGTGGTGGATGGGAGGGGGGGGAGGGGGAGGATGTTGGGGGGAGGATGGAGGGGGGTGGGGGAGGATGTTGGTCATGGAGGGGTGGGGGAGGATGTTGGGGATGGAGGGGTGGGGGAGGATGTTGGTCATGGAGGGGTGGGGGAGGATGTTGGGGATGGAGGGGTGGGGGAGGGAGGATGGTGGGGATGGGTCAGGGGTGGGGGGAGGAGGATTTGGTCATGGAGGGGGTGGGGGAGGATGTTGGGGATGGAGGGGTGGGGGAGGATGTTGGTCATGGAGGGGTGGGGGAGGATATTGGGGATGGAGGGGTGGGGGAGGATGTTGGGGATGGAGGGGTGGGGGGAGGATGTTGGTCATGGAGGGGTGGGGGAGGATGTTGGGGAGATGGAGGGGTGGGGAGGATGTTGGTCATGGAGGGGTGGGGGAGGATATTGGGCATGGAGGGGTGGGGGGAGGATATTGGGGATGGAGGGGTGGGGGAGGATATTGGGCATGGAGGGGTGGGGGGGGTAGGAGGGTGTTGGGAGGGATGGAGGGGTGGGGGAGGATGTTGGTCATGGAGGGGTGGGGGAGGATATTGGGGATGGAGGGGGGGGATAGGATGTTGGTCATGGAGGGGTGGGGGAGGATGTTGGTCATGGAGGGGTGAGGGGGAGGAGGGGTGTGGGGGAGGATGTGGTCATGGAGGGGTGAGGGGAGGAGGGGAGTGGGGGAGGATGTTGGTCATGGGAGGGGTGAGGGGAAGGAATCCTCCTTCCGCATAGTCCATGTCTACCCACAGCGTTCACAAAACACCCGTCACATCTCGTGCACGCTTCTCGTCACAATCAGTGATATGGAAATGTAGTCTGCTGGACCGGGCATGTTGTATACAAGAAAAAGGGGGCATTACAGACAACCGAAAAAGTTGACCTCTCAACAGAAACGCCTCAGGCGGTCGTATCACCGTCTCGACCTCTCCTCGTCTTCCCAAACTCCACTAATTCCTGGGTAGCTGCTGATATTGTCGATGATTGTGCTTTTGTCGTTGGTGTTGTGGTTGTTATTTCCGCTGTTGTTACAGCTATTAGTGTTTTTGTTGTTGTTGCTTTTTGCTGTTGTTACCTAAGCTGCAGCATGTCAGTGTGATATGTGTTATGTCTTTGGATAGTTTTTTCCAACCTTTGTGCTGATGGTCGGAATCTTCTTTATCATAATTTGCTCTTTCAGGACACAACTAAAAAACCACACACTGTCTATATCAGCTAGAGGCCCTGCATAGAAACGCAAAGCAACGATCGAAATTCCTTTCCTTCAAAGTGGAGATACACTGAACTACTTTCCAGAAAAGAGCACACCTTTCATATTCATCTCTCTCTCTCTCTCTCTCTCTCTCTCTCTCTCTCTCTCTCTCTCTCTCTCTCTCTCTCTCTCTCTCTCTCTCAACTAAACTCGTTATTGTCGAAGTGCATGCACTGCAGACAATGGCATATTACCTTCCTACTGAGTTATTCTAACTCATCATGGCAGCAAGCATGAAGGAAATAGTCCCGTCAAACAGTTTCTACCCCAGTCAGACCGGGGTGGCGGGTGAGTGCTTCCAATCCTCATCCTCCACCCCAGATCGGCCAGAGTCTGCCTCTTTCATGCTCAGAAGTCAGAGCCAAGAAATCTTTGGAAACGGTGAACTGTTAACGGCTTTCAAAATATTCTGGTGGCGATATTATTGTATGAGTTTTGGAAATGCAAATGGCTCTCATGATATTCTCGTTTGAAACACAGGACTGCTATCACATTTGATCAATGGAGTAGGAGGGATGGAAAACGAGTTTTTAACTGATCTTTTGGTGTATCTCCTTTTTTTATATAGAAAAAATCTTCTTATCAATGCCAACAGAAAAAAAAATACCGACGTCATTATAGACTAGGACCTGACACCAGACACCGCTGATATAATCATTATATGTGATCGATAATGTCTTTAAGACATTACACTTTCACAAATGCATAATTACAAATATTTGACAAAATGCACTGCTTCATTAAAACTGTCCATAGTTTGCCATTGGGTTAATTTTTTTTAAAATCTCTCTCTCTCTCTCTCTCTCTCTCTCTCTCTCTCTCTCTCTCTCTCTCTTTCTTTTTCTCTCTCTTTTCGTCTCTCCTCTGTCTTTCTCACTCTCTCTCTTTTTCTCCCTCTTTCTATCTCTCCCCCCCTCTCTCTCTCTCTCTCTCTCTCTCTCTCTCTCTCTCTCTCTCTGTTTCTCATTCTCCCTCTTTCTCTCTCCTTCTTTCTTTTGTTTCTTTCTCTCTCTCTCTCTGTCTCTCTCTCTCTCTCTTTCCTTTCTCTCTATCTCTTTCTCTCTCTCTCTCTCTTTTCTTTCTCTCTATCTCTTTCTCTCTCCTCTCTTTCTCTCCTCTCTCTCTGTCTCTTTTCTCTCTCTCTCTCCTGTCTCTCTCTTTCTCTTTCTGTCTCTCTCTCTCTCTCTCTTCCTTTCCTTTCTCTCTCTCTTTCCTCTCTCTCTCTATCTTTTCTCTCTCCTCTCTTTCTCTCCCCCCCCTCTCTCTCTCTTTCTCTCTATCTCCGTGTTTTTTCACAGTGTTGACAAAGACTCGCCCAATCTTGTGCGCGCTTCTCGTCATAATCAGTGATATGGAAATAGAGTCTACCGTATCAGACCCCAAAATTATCTGGAAGGGGAGGGGGTGGGCGTGGGGGTTGAAGACAACCAAAGGGTAGACCCTCAATGGGAACGCCTCGGGCAATCATACCACTGTCCCGACCTTCCCTCGTCTTCCCAAACATCTACTGATTCTTTGGTAGCTGCTGATGTTGTTGATGCAGTTGTTTGTCGTTGGCGTTTGTAGTTGTTACTGTCGCTGCTGTTACAGCTATCAGTGTTTTTGTTGTTGTTGCTGTTTGCTGGTGTTACCTAAACTACAGCATGTCAGTGTAATACGTGTTATGTCTTTTTGGGTAGGTTTTCAAACATTTGTGTGATGGTCAGAATTTTTTTTAATTACGCTTTTCTTTGTAAGGACAGAAATGAAAACACGCCATTTATACATAGCTAACATACTTACTATCCTGCAGAGAAAAAAAATAAAAGCCACGATCGAAGATCTTTTCCTTTAAAACGGAGAAATGCAGCACTACGTTTCACAAAAGAACACTCGTGTTATATACATTTCTCTCTCACTACCACCACGTCCTCTCTCTCTCTCTCTCTCTCTCTCTCTCTCTCTCTCTCTCTCTCTCTCTCTCTCTCTCTCTCTCTCTCTCTCTCATGTTTTAAAGCACTAAAAACCCAAGAGAAGAACTGCATCAGTTAACACACAAATGCCAGAGTACTTTCAGGAAAAAAAAAAAATTTTGTTATGCAAATATTTTCTTTCGTAATTTTCAGCATATGCGCCGAGCGCGTGCGTGTTCTGCTTTTGTTTTTGACCTCATTGCAGATAGGTCGGTGGCCCTTTGCACTGTAAACTAATTGAGTTAAGTTGAGTCTCTCTCCTCTCTCTCTCTCTCTCTCTCTCTCTCTCTCTCTCTCTCTCTCTCTCTCTCTCTCTCTCTCAACAATGGCATACTGACCTACCTAAATAGTGATTTCATCTCATCTTGTCAGCGCGCACAAAGGAACTAAGTTGTTTCCACCCCACTCAAACCGGGGCACTTGGGGGGAGGGGGGGGGGGGGGGGACGGCGGCTTCAAGTCATCATGTTTCACTATACATCTGCCAGAGTCTTCCTCTTTCATGCTCAGAAGTCAGAGCCAAGAAATCTTTGGAAGTAGTGAAATGTTAACAGCTTTTCAAAATATTCTGGTATGATATTATTGTACGAGTCTTGGAAATGTCAACGGCTTTCATGATATTCTCTTTTTCAAACACAGAACTGTTGCCACATTTGATCGAGGGAGTAGTAGGAAGGATGGAATACGAGTTTTAACGTGATTTTTCTTTTGGTCTCTCTCTCTCTCTTTTTTTTTTTTTTTTGTGTTTCTTTTTATGGATGCTCACTGACGGTTGGTGACGAAGTCAGTTTTTTGGCAGAATTTAAAGATAGGTTGATTGAAAAAAACAATAGGTTGATTGCGTGCCATCTACAAAATTGGCATAGTAAACTTGGACGAAAGTTACAAGTATGAATTTCATCTCTCATTTAAAGATTTTTTCAAGCTAAAAAAACTATCTCACAACAATGTCTTGTAGGCGATTTAGCGATGTGCATGCTCAGTTTCGAACAAAAACCCCGGGGTTCAAATCAAGAAAATAGATGGTTCATGCACGCGGAAAGTGATTTGATGTGTCCCATCCTGCTCAAAAGAAATTGAAGACGAGGAGCACTTCGTTTTTAGATGCCCAGAGTATAATGAATTTAGAAATAGGTGTTCTGCCTTTAAGTTCTTCTTCGGTCAAACTCAAAAACACTTTGGTATTTTATCCTCTGAAAATGTAGTCGTTGTAAACTCATTTTGCGAAGCTTGTGGTGGAAACTTTTCGATTTAAAGAAGAAAAAACCATACGTAGGCTGTGTTTGTCAATAAGTTGTTTATTGTGATGAGAATTATTGTTTGATGAATGGTCTTTTTTCTTCATGTTCTAGTTTATTAGTGCTGTTTAGCGTTGTTTGACTCTATTGTCAATAAAGCATTGTCATTGTCATTATCATTCTCTCTCTGTTTGACTCTATTGTCAATAAAGCATTGTCATTGTCATTATCATTCTCTCTCTCTCTCTCTCTCTCTCTTCTCTCTCTCTCTCTCTCTTGTATGGTGTGTGGTGCGTGCGTGCGTGCGTGCGTGCGTGCGTGCGTGCGTGTGTGTGTGTGTGTGTGTGGTGTGTGTGTGTGTGTGTGTGCAAGATGGAGAGAGAGAGAGAGAAAACAGAGAGCCAGACAAAAACAGAGACAGACGACAGACAGACAGAGAGAGAGAGAGAGAGAGAGGAGAGAGAGAGAGAGACAGACAGACAGACAGACAGACAGAGAGGCACATGATCGATAGGCAGCCACGTGAAGCCACGAACATGGTGTGTCAAGACCTGATCAGTGTGTTCGATCGCTTTCTGAGGATGATGGAGTGAGAACGGAAGATTGTGTAATGGTAATGACGATCGACTCTCCTCTCTCTCTCCTCTCTCTCTCTCTCTCTCTCTCTCTCTCTCTCTCTCTCTCTCTCTCTTCATTTCCATTCCGTTTGGCCTGCCGTTCCCCGCTACTTAGGAGACTGGTGGGGCAGGGGAGAGAAGAGGGCAGGGTTACAGGAGATACAGGTTTAAATGGGAGGGGGAACGCATTCACCCAGTAAAGAAGATTAATGATTCTGTCAGCCATTAGGTATCATTCAAATCATTCAAGACCGATGCCGTGCTAGCGTTGGATCAGTAAAGAGGGGGAGGGCAAGCGTTTACCTGCAGTAGATGAATTCTGTGAGTTAGTTGATAATTGCCATGCGTCGTAAATGCCATTGAAAACGCTGGCAACATCAGTCTATCGCGAAAAAATTCAGCGACATTACGGACAAGTTGTACTGCATATTACCATCAATATCAATAGTCATTTTCACGTACTGATGCGTCTTTATACAACAATTTATGGGACGGTTGTTATCCCTCCCTGCTCCCCCCTCCCCCCCCCCCCCCCCCCCCCCCCCAACCGGCCCCCCCCCCCCCTTACCCCCCCCCCCAACCGGCCCTGAGTCCTTAAACATCAATGTCTTTCTTAGCTGAGTCATTTAAAACAACAATACACCAGAACATCAGAGTTTCATCTCTCTCTCTCTCTCTCTCTCTCTCTCTCTCTCTCTCTCTCTCTCTCTTGCCATGTCGACTCACAGTATCGTGTGCGCAGTTCTCGTCAGTCAGTGAGTGATATGGAATGAAGTCAGCTGGACCGGATGTGTCACGTGAAAGGGAGAAACGGGGGCGTGTGAAAAACGCCCTTAAAGAGTTAGACCTCTCAATGCGATCGCCTCAGGCAATCTTATCACTGTTTCGAGCTTTCCTCGTCTTCCTCAAAAACCCAGCGACTGCTTGATAGCTGTTCAATCGTCGATGATCGTGCTCTTGTCCTTAGCATTTTGGTTGTTATTTTGTGTTGCCACCACTTTTTGGTCTCTTTGTTCTAATTGCAGTTTACTGTTGTTATTCTCAACGCATGTCAGTGCAATAATGTTATGTTTGTGGGCAAGTTTTCGACATTTATACTGAAGGTCTGAATCTTGTTTGTCATATCAGGGCAATAATGTTATGTTTGTGGGCAAGTTTGCAACTTTTATACTGAAGGTCTGGATCATGTTTGTCATAACAGTACAATAATGTTATGTTTATGGGCAAGTTTGCAACATTTATACTGAAGGACTGAATCTTGTTTGTCATATCAGGGCAGTAATGTTATGTTTGTGGGCAAGTTTTCACCATTTATACTGAAGGTCTGAATCTTTTTTGTCATATCAGGGCAATAATGTTATGCTTGTGGGCACGTTTTTGACATTTATACTGAAGGTCTGAATCTTGTTTCTCGTACTTTTCGTTTTCAAGACACAAATAAAAGCATACCACTTACCACATGTTAATTAACATGTTTTCTACTCTGCAGAAAGAAAGGCGACGATTGCAGTTCTTTCCCATTAACAGTGGAGACACACTATGCGGGCATTCTGCGCTTAAGAGCACACATCTTTTAATTTCTCTTTTTCCATCTTTCTCTTTCTGTTTCTGTCCCTGTCTCTCTGTCTCTCTGTCTCTCTGTCTGTGTGTGAGTGTGTGTGTGTGTGTGTGTGTGTGTGTGTGTTGTGTGTGTGTGCGTGTGCGTGCCTCTCTCTCTCTCTCTCTCTCTCTCTCTCTCTCTCTCTCTCTCTCTCTCTCTCGCGCGCGCGCGCGCGCGCGCGCGCGCGTGTGTGTGTGTGTGTGTGTGTGCGCGCGCCGCAGCGCGCGTCTTGTGTGTGTGTGTGTGTGTGTGTGTGTGTGTGTGTGTGTGTGTGTGTGTGTGTGTGTGTGTGTGGTGTCTGTCTGTCTGTCTGTCTGTGTCTGGTGTTTTTTGTCTGTGTGGTGTGATTTGTAGGTGTATGCGTACGTGTATGTGTAGTGCGTGTGTGCAATGTATGCGGCCGTGCGTGCGTGTGTGTGTGTGTGTGTGTGTGTGTGTGTGTGTGTGTGTGTGTGTGTGTGTGTGTGTGTGTGTGTGTGTGTGTGTGTGTGTGTGTGTGTGTGTGTGTGTGTGTGTGTGTGTCTGCGGTGTCTGTGCGCGTGCGTGCGTGCGTGCGCGCGCGCACGCGCGCGTGGTGTGTGTGTGTGTGTGTGTGTGTTTGTGTGTGTGTGTGTGTGTGTGTGTGTGTGTGTCTGTCTGTCTGTCTGTCTGTCTGTGTCTGTGTGTATGTGTGCGCGCGTGCGGCGCGCGCGTGTGTGTGCGAGTGTGTGTGCCCGTATGTGTGTGTGCGAGTGTGCATGTGTGTGTGTATGTTTGTGTGTGATATGTGTATACTACTCTGAAGAAAAACAGGCAGGGGGAGGTGGGTGGTAGGGCGCGCGGAAGCAAAAAGAAAAACGAGAAATACTTGAAAATCTGCACTCCCCACTCGCCAAAATTACATTACACAACAGTCATTAGCATGATTATACAGACGTTACGGTGGAAAGGCTCTTTCTTATTCTGACGCATTAGATGCAGAAAAAAAGGAGCTAGTCTCGTCCTAGATGAAGACAAAAATCTGTTCTTCCGCAATACTTGTTGAAAAAGAAAAACGAGAAAAACATGGTGTGCCACCTTCACCACATCTACCCCCAAAACCACTCTCTCTCTGTCTCTCTGTCTCATTCTGTCTGTCTGTCTGTCTGTCTGTCTGTCTGTCTGTCTATCTATCTATCTATCTATCTATATCTATCTATCTATCTATCTCTGCCCCTACCACACTCTCTCTCTCTCTCTCTCTCTCTCTCTCTCTCTCTCTCTCTCTCTCTCCCCCCCCCCCACCCCAAACCCGTAATTTGTCGAAGTGTATGCACAGCAGACGGTGGCATATCGACCTACCTATAAAGTGATGTCAGTTCGTCATGGCGGCATGCATAAAAGAAATAACAGCCACGTGGAACTGTTTCACTCTCGTCAGACTGGGAGGCAGGGGGGGGGGGGGGGGGGGAGAAGGATGGGGGGGTGGAGGGGGGGGGGGGGTGAGGTTCCAGTCTTCATCTTCCATTCCATATCGGCCAGAGTTCATCTCCCAGATGCTCAGCAAGACAGAGCCCCCCCCCCCCCCCCCTTCCTCCCCCCCTCCCCCCCCCCCCAAATCTATGATGAAATGTCAACGGTTTGGGGGGGGGGGGGGGGGGGGCAGGGGGGAATGGAAGCTGGGTTTTAAACTGGTTTTCTTGTAGTTTTTCTATGAGGTTGTTTTCCTATCAAAACCAAGAGGGAAATGCTGACGGCATTGGAGACTACGACCCCATGCTTATCTAGCATTTAATAATCATTATACTGTGATTAACAACGCTTTCCACTCATTGGGGACACTTCCACAAATGGCTAAATACTATACATCTGATAAAAAAAAAAATACACATCCTCTTAAAGGTGTTGTCAGTAGTTTACGATTGTTAAAACCAATCCAAAAAGTTGAAGTTCTGTAAATTTTGTGTCAAATGTTATTATCTGCATTACAAAAAGAAAAAAAAAAACATCCGCGCCTGATGTTCAGATTTGATAATGGGAGACGTGTGGTAGCATTTGTGGCTAGAAAATATCCGTTAATGAAAGTTTTGATAACACCAGTATACACAGGAAGGGAAATACCAAGTTTAAAACAGTCAGCAAAATGTCAGCTGTCAGCTTGACGGTAGCGGAGGGCTATTTTCTCTAAGCATGTACAGTGGACAATTAATATTGTCACAGACAGTTCAGGAGAGAAACGTGCACTGCTACAAGGTGTGTGTGCTGTGTGTGTTGGGGGTCTGGGGGGGGGGGGGGACGGGGCATGGGATTTTGTATATGTGAAAATGTCATGATAGTGAATAAACATTTGAGCGTCATCATGGTTTCAATCACTTTGTTTCTTCAAAACACCCCTCTCTGTCTTTTCTGTCTCTGTGTCTCTCTCTCTCCTCTCTCTCTCTTCTCTCTCTCTCTCTCTCTCTCTCTCTCTCTTTCAGCCTGTCTATCTCTCTCTGAGTGTGTGTGTGTGTGTGTGTGTGTGTGTGTGTGTGTGTGTTCGACACAAAGAACATAACAGACAGTTACGTGTGTTGTACACGTGTGTGTGACTTGTGTGGTTGTTGTGGTGTACACAAAGAAACAGACAGAAAAACGCGACGGTCACAACACACACACACACACACACACACACACAACACACACATATATATATCAT
>JADBJO010000617.1:523517-526017 GCA_016801955.1 Conus betulinus | reverse complement strand
TAGTACATGTACTTTTATATCGCGATATGCGTGTGTGATATCTGTCTATCTATCTATCTGTCTATCTATCGATCAATCGATCGGTCTCTCTATCAATCAATGAATCTATCTATCTGTGTATGTCATTCTTATTCTCATTTTTATTCTTATTCTTATCATTATCATTTAAATCTACCAGTCCATTTAAAGAGAGAGAGAGAGAGAGAGAGAGAGAGAGAGACAGAGACAGAGACAGAGACAGAGATATGGATGGATGGATGGATGGATGGATATATAGATATCTAGATAGATGAAGAGGTTTATAAGTATCCCTGAATATTCCTGCCTGTCATTTGTGGGACTTTTCTGAGCCCAGACTATATACCGACACTGTTAGTGCTAAATAATAAACCATTACGTAAGTACTTTACTTTCATCATACCACTGACGTGATAGCGTGCCAGTGATCAGAGATGCAAAAACACTTTGCTTGCAAACATGAGAGAGAGGGAGAATTTGGAAGAGAGACATGGAGAGAGAGAGAGAGGGAGAGGCAGACAGAGACAGACGCAGAGGGAGACAAAGACACAGAAGTAGAGAGAGAGAGGGGGGGGGGAGAGAGAGAGAGAGAGAGAGAGAGAGAGTGTGTGTGAGAGAGAGAGAGAGAGAGAGACAGACAGACAGACAGACAGACAGACAAACAGACAGACAGACTGATGATAAACAGACAGACAGAGAGAAATAAATAATAGCCATACAGAGGCAGAGAGAAAGAGATTGATAATCATAGGCAGAAAAGCATAAAATGAAAGGAGGAGAGGTGGAACCAACAACACACACACAAAAAGTCTTTGCGTCGCTCAATTAAGAAAGCTCATTAGAAGGAAACATGCAGAGGGGCCAGAGAGCGCCACATCTGTTTCATGCTGAGCGCATCGAGTGCACTTGACGCCAGCTTTCTGTCAGAGCCCAGATCTGCAATCGACGACCCGTGCTTCGCTTCTTTTTTTCTTGTTTTCCTGTGTGATCGACAGGGTCGTCAGTTTGCTGGCACAGAGTGTAGGATCACTGTGGATGGCCTGTAGTGGTGTTACACACTCTGCTGGATGTCAGTCCGGCTGGCTGTCTGCCTGGTGCTGTTTGTCGGATTGTCTGTCTGTTTGTTGGGGTCTGCAGGTGTTCTCTCTCTCTCTCTCTCTCTCTCTCTCTCTCTCTCTCTCTCTCTCTCTCTCTCTCTCTCTCTCTCTCTGTGTCTCTCTCTGTATATCTCTGTCAGTATCTCTCTCTCAGTATCTCTCTCTCTCTCTCTCTCTCTCTCTCTCTCTCTCTCTCTCTCTCCATCCATCCATCCATCAATCTCGCTATCTGGCCATCTGTCTGTCTGCCTGTCCATCTATCGGTCTGTCTGTCTGTCTGTCTCTCTCTCTCTCTCTCTCTCTCTCTCTCTCTCTCTCTCTCTCTCTCTCTCTCTCTCCATCCATCTCGCTCTCTGGCCATCTGTCTGTCTGTCCATGCCCATCTATCGGCTATCTGGCCATCTGTCTGTCTATCTGTCTGTCTGTCTGTCTGTCTCTCTCTCTCTCTCTCTGTCTCTCCTCTCTCTCACACACACACACACACACACACACACACACACACACACACACACACACACACACACACACACACACACACCCGCACACACACACACACGCGCGCACTGAACTAGCAATGCATCTCTCCTATGCTCTTCACTGAAGATATAAAGTTCCAACGAATTTGTCTGGATGTTTTGTACAATCAAGTCTGGTCTTTTGTGTTGCTTGTGCTGCTGCGAGTTATCCAAACAGATGCACGCCATTTCTGTATTGACATGTGTACAATGACCAGGCTCGTTATGAAGAACCTCTGTCTATCCTTGACCATTGTTTGTGCATATGTGTACCATTCATGTTTGTGACTGTCTATCGACCACCAGTCGCATCCAGACTAAAGTGTTGTTCATTGCCCATCGTTCTCTCTCTCTCTCTCTCTCTCTCTCTCTCTCTCTCTCTCTCTCTCTCTCTCCTCTCTCTCTCTCTCTCTCTCTCTCTCTCTCTCTCTCTCTCTCTCTCTTAACGTCCGTCCCTTCCTCACCCGAAATTTCCAAAAATTCGTAAGCTAGCAGGAGAATACGTCTCACAAAAGGAAAGAAAGAATGAAAAAAAGAAAAAGAAAAGGAGAATAAGCTTACTGGCAAATTATCCTAGTTATAAACCCATTTCATATTTGTGGCTGCTTTTCACATTACCAAGCAACAGATTTATGAATGCCTCTTTTCTCTGTTTGAAGGCAGCCCAATCTGTCCCACACACTTCCATTAGTCTGGAACCAGAGAGAGGCATTCCTGTCATACACCGCCTGCACACCTCAGAGAAAAATCGGTTTTCAAATATAAAGGGACATTCACTGGAAATCTTTCTGTTGATTTTGCAAAAAAAAAGCGTTTCATATTATCGTGCGTGACGTGTGTTTAGAAAACAAAGAAAAAAAAGGACTGCTT
>JADBJO010000617.1:516017-518517 GCA_016801955.1 Conus betulinus | reverse complement strand
CATCTGTGAATTTAGTTTTCATACAACTCTTTTTTTTTCTTCTGCCAGTCTTTCACTTTAGATATTCACGTGGCTTGAGTTACCTCATCCTCATTACGACATGAGACTGATATGGCAGCCACCTAGTTTGGTGCGTTACCTCATCCTCATTACGATATGAGACTGATATGGCAGCTACCTGGTTTGGTGAGTTACCTCATCCTCATTACAACATAAGACTGATATGGCAGCCACCTGGTTTGGTGAGTTACCTCATCCTCATTACAACATAAGACTGATATGGCAGCCACCTGGTTTTGGTGAGTTACCTCATTCATCAAACTAATTTGGCAGATGAGAGTTTAGGTTCTCCTACCTTAATGGCAATAAGCACTCGGAAACACCTCAGCTTTTGACTTCCTAGCTCTGTCACACTAACATGCGCGCGCGCGCACACGCACGCATACACACACACGCGCGCGCGTGCGCGCACGCACACACGCAAACACACACACACCACGCGCGCGCGCATGCACGCACGCAAACACGCACACACGCACGCATGCACGCACGCACGTACGCAAACACACAGACTCACTTGCGCGCATGCACGCACGCACGCGCATGCACGCACGCACGCACGCACCTGCGCGCGCGCGCGCCTACCGCACACACACACACACACACACGCACACACACACACACACACACACACACACACACACACACACACACACACACACACACACACACACACACACACACAGTTCGCATACGTACACCCACATACACGCCCGCGCACTCGCGTGCGCGCCTGCATCCTCTGTCAACAACTTCACTGGGGTCGTTCAGCAGGGCGGATATTGACATCTGTCGCTCGTCGATCATTTCTGACGTCTCAGCGGGTCACTGACTCACCGATCCGAATCGACTGAATCAGGTCATTATATCAGTGGCTGTCTTGACATGCAATCAGTTCGGTTCTTTGGTCTCGCTGATTGGCTTGCCTGGTCATGGCCTTTCTCAATAGCTGTGTTTTTCCCTGTCCAAGTTCTCTCTCTCTCTCTCTCCTCTCTCTCTCTCTCTCTCTCTCTCTCTCTCTCTCTCTCTCTCTCTCTCTCTCTCTCTCTGTATCTGCCTCTCTCTATCTTACGCTGTCTCTCTGTCTGTGTCCCTGTCTCTGTCTCTCTCTGTCTTTGATGGTATGTATACTGTGGTTGCCATGTTAACTAATATACTCAGAGCAACAACATCTTGCAATAGGCATTTATACAGAAAGGCATGGAGACAGGCGCACACATGTGGCACTGTGCGGTCAAAGAGAGAAGAGACGTAAGAGAAGGGGGGAATACACACACACACACACACACACACACACACACACACACACACACACGACACACACACACACACAACACACACACACACACACACACACACACACACACACACACACACACACACACACACACACACACACACACACACACACACACACGCACGCACGCACGCACGCACGCACGCACACACACACACACACACACACACACACACACACACACACACACACACACACACACACACTTATAGACAGAGAGAGAGAAAGAGAGAGAGAGAGAGGGAAGGAGAGGGAGAGGGGGGAGAGAGAGGTAAAAAAAAAATGCAGATACACACCCATGCATCCACACGTGCGTGCACACACACACTACACAGTACCAAGACCCGTTTCAGTTCGCATACCAACAGAACAGATCAACAGATGATGCCACACTCACACTTCTCCATCATGCTTTTTCACACCTCGAAAAACCTGCCTCCTTTGTACGCATTCTCTTTATTGATTTCTCATCAGCATTCAACACCATACAACCACATCTGATGGCAAAGAAACTCATTAACATAAATGTGGGTAACAAGCTCATTCTTTGGATAATTGATTTTCTTACACAGAGGACACAGTCTGTTCGATATCAAAGTGTTGTTTCGTCTTCCAGAGTCATTTCAACTGGCGCACCCCAGGGTACTGTTTTATCACCAGTGCTTTTTACTCTGTACACAAATGATTGTTCAGGAAGTGATTCAACTTTGTACATTAAATATTCAGATGACTCAGCACTTGTGGATCTTTCCAACTCTGATTCTGTTTACTTCAAGGAGGTTCAAAGATTTGTTGACTGGTGCGATCATAACTATCTTGATCTGAATGTAACAAAAACGAAAGAAATGTTGATTGATTTTAGAAAGAAAGAATCAAAAGCTGTACCACCACTTTTTATCAAAGGTGCTGAAGTAGAACGTGTTGAATCATACAAATATTTAGGAACTTTTATAGATAATAAGCTGAATTTTAAATCCCATGTTGAGTATGTCCACAAAAAATGTCAAACCAGATTATATTGTCTTCGCAAGCTGCGATCATTTCATGTGAATACTGACATTCTTCGGACATTTTATTCATGCTTCTTGGAATCTGTTCTAACTTTTTGTATGTGTTGGTATGGTGGGTTGACTGTGAAGAGCA
>JADBJO010000617.1:498517-501017 GCA_016801955.1 Conus betulinus | reverse complement strand
CACACACACACACACACACACACACACACACACACACACACACACACACACATACACACACACACACACACACACACACACACACACATACACACACACACGCGCGCGCGCGCGCATACGCTAGCGCCGGAGCGCCTGCGGGGCAGGTATCTGGATGTTGGAGACAAGGAAGAGTCTTTTTAACAACGTTGAAGCGCAGTGTGAGTTGGCCCTTTCAATGGAAGTTTATGATGCTGAGACTAGACGACACAAGAAGAAAGATACTAAACAGGAAGAGAGAGTGGAGAAAATTTATACACGACAAGGACAGAGAAAAAAAAAAGAAAAGAAAAACAGAAGAAGAACAAGAACAAGAAGACCAGTAATAACAGTGAGTGCAGAGATATCAATTTTAAGAAAACAACAACGCCAAGTGGTTCCAGCTTCAGTCTCTGCTTTGAGTAAATCAGCAGAAAGCTGTAGCCACGCAGAAATTGTGCAGAGATAGTAAGAATGATGACGACTAGGATGATGATTAAGATGATAATCATTGCGTGATGATGGTAAAGATTGTGATGAATATGATAATATGATGATGATAATAATTACAATAATAATAATAATAATAGGTATCGTTATTTATGACGATTAATGACGACTTTCTTCTTCTTCTTCTTCTTCTTCTTCTTCTTCTTCTTCTTCTTCTACCACTACTACTACTACTACTACTACTACTACTACTACTACTATACTACTACTACTACTACTACTACTATTCTTGTTATCGTCAACACATCATCATCATCATCATCATCATCATCATCATCATCATCATCATCATCATCGTCGTCGTCGTCGTCGTCATATCATTATATTATTATTATTATTATTATTATTATTATTATTATTATTATTATTATTATTATTATTATTTATTAATGTTGTTGTTGTTGTTATTAATGTATTATTATTATTATTATTATTATTATTATTATTATTATTATTATTATTATTATTGATGTTGTTGTTATCATCATTATTATTATTAATACCATCATTAATATTATTAGTATTACCATTGTCATTATTTTTGTTATTATTGTTGTTGTCATTATGATGATTATGATGATAGACATAATAGCCATCATCATCGTCATCGTTATCATTAATAAAACATAATGATAGGGGTACAACGGGGAAAATATATAAGAAAGAAGAACAAGAACAAAAAGATAAGTGGGGTCAGAAGAAGGAGTTTAGGGACAGATGGAGGAGGGGGGGGGGGGGCGGTGTAGATGTGGAGTTAAGAGCCACAAACAAAAAGAAAGCACAAAGTGGCGTCAGCAGGAAAGGAAAATGAAGGAGGAAGAAAGAAGAGAAGGAGGAAGAAAGAAAGAACGAACGCAATGCGATGTATCTTCAAGAAAAAGGCATGATTGAGCTTGCAGGCAATCTATTTTTAAAGTAATTGGCTTATCTAAAGAAGAAAAAATAACTGCAGAAAACTGGAACTTCGTTCTGCAAAACATATCACCGCAAGAAGAGTCTCCATTGCCTATAATTTAGAAACTGTCACAACATGGCCTAAATCACCAACCCACCCACTTCATTCAACTGCTCTACTCTACTCCCCCCCCCCCCCCCCCCCCCGCCCTCCTTCCCCTTCCCCTCATCTGTACCTATTTTTTGCCACGTTCCAACATGGGAACAAATGATTACGTTTTCTGGTTTGCTAAATTCGAGCTAGTGCTTGTTTATTGACTAGTAGTGCTTGTGCCTTGCGTGTAAGTTTTGTGGGATCGTGTGTGTGTGTGTGTGTGTGTGTGTGTGTGTGTGTGTGTGTGTGTCTGTCTGTGCGCGCGCGTGCGTGCGTTAAGATATACATGGACGCTTTCCCCACCCACCCCCTCTCATCTCCCCTTCCTTAAACACCACTACTCCCTTCCTTCCTCCACCTCACCCTTTTCATCATTTTGTGAAATACGTTATTGCTACCTTTTTTTTTCTTTTTTTTCATCATTTTCTATTTGGTTTTCCAGTCTAATCATTGAAACAAAAAGGTCTGCAATAAACCAAAAGTGATGAATATCTTTAATTTTCATTGGTGAAATGAAAATGAACGGTATTTCATTTCATCTTACTTGACTGTTGCTCTGAAAGTGAGAAGCTCTCCCTTCTTCTCCCCCCATTGCCTGCTTTCCACGCTTGTGTGTTGGATAGGACAGTTGTCTGGATGTGGCGACGTTTCTTGAATTGTTCCAACATTGATTGCGATATTCTTTAGTCTGAGACTTCTCTTTCACCGATCAACCGTTTTTTTTTTGCCCTATCAAATGGTTAGTGGAGTGGAGTGGAGTTATAAAATGTCGTTTCATAACAATTATAGTGTATCGTAGAATACTCTAGTATAATGTATCAGTAAATTTGTCACAATTGAAATGTAGCACAGTTAGCGTAGTGACTTTTCTGTCTCTGTTGTTTTGCCTGCTCTCTCTCTCTCTCTCTCTCTCTCTCTCTCTCT
>JADBJO010000617.1:491017-496017 GCA_016801955.1 Conus betulinus | reverse complement strand
TATGCGCTCAACGATCGTGTCTGTCTCAGCAGATTACTCTCTCTTCCGAGTCCATCGTATCAGAGATGTCAGTGGTGTGTTTTGACATGACAGTCAGTGCTTCTCTCTCACTAACTGGCTTGGCTCGGAAATGCCTGTCTCCCGATTTCTCTTATCATTTATCGAGCTCTCTCTGTCTCTGTCTCTGTCTCTCTCTCTCTGTCTCTCTGTCTCTCTGTCTCTCTGTCTCTGTCTCTCTCTCTCTCTCCTCTCTCTCTCTCTCTCTCTCTCTCTCTCTCTGATTTGTTTAGGTTTATGAGTTAACTTGTGGTCTTATGAAAATGCAGACGTTCAAGTAGTTAATTCTTATAAATAAGTTGGAATGATATTTTCAACAAAATTAACTTTCCGTTACGCATGGGAAGACTCTCTAAGAAAGGAGAAAAAAGGTACTATTGAAATTCTGAAATCCCTGAGAAAACTGAATTGTACAGACTGTGGTATATTTTGGAAAATGTTTGATACACAGATAAAACCTCTTCTTACATATGCAGCTGAAATTTGGGGCTTACATGAAAATTCGCTGATGGAAAAAGTACATACGTATGCTGTGAAGCGTTTCCTTCAAATACCTATTCATTCATCCAACACCGTTTTATATGGAGAGATGGGCTGATACCCTTTGTATATAAGTACATTTGTGAAATGTATTAAGTATTGGTTGAAGATCTTGAAGCTAACCCAGTCCCGTTTTAGCATTAGAAATGGAAAAAAAGGTAAAGAAAACTGGGCTTATAAAGTAAAGTCCTTTCAGAACAGGGTTTAGAATAGTGTGGATGGCCCAAGAAATAGGAAATGAGCAACAGTTCATTGCGGAATTTAAAGACAGGCTTATTTGTTCTTTTAAACATAATTGGCACTCAGATATGGAAAATAAAGAAAAATATCGCTGGTTTTTCTCATTTAAGAATGTGTTTCATTCTGAAAAGTTTCTCAATGTCATAACAGATAGATGGCACAGAATAAATTACGCAAGATTTAGGTTGAGAACTTTAGGTTTTAATGCGAACAAAAGATGGTTTGAATGTGAAGCATCCACAGAATCTCCTTGTCCTGCATGTAGACACATTATTGATGACGAAGAACACTTTCTGTTCCACTGTACTGCTTATAATGAAGTGCGGACAAATTGTTCATTTTTCCAGTTAGATATAGCGAAAAGACAAAATGTTGCTCTCGCGTTATCATCAGATGATGAACTTGTAATTAAATCAGTTGCGAAATTCATCGCAGAAGCATTGAAAATCAGACAGATGAAGGATAGTGACATTTAAGATAATGCATTGTAAGAGATATCTGAATGCATATCATCATTCATCGCAAGTGGAAGAGATCAGAAAGATACAATGTCATCATTTGATTGAATGGATGGTCGAGTCAGTCTTAAGATTCTTTTTTTTTTTATAATTGCATTACTCCTGTGCATGAGGATATAAGGAAATGTTACGAATTTGTTTTTTTTTACCTTGATTTGGTACACACTAGGAATGAATGTGTACTATTTGTTTGCAGGAATGAAAGAGGGAAATGTTATTGTTCTGTTACCTCTCCCCCCTTGTCAAAAGACCTCTTTGGTAATGACAATAAAGCATCCAAGTGTCAATATCAAAGTGTCAAAATGTCTCCGGTTTTTTGTTTGTAGTGTGGTTGTGATGAACTATAACCAGAGCATTCTGCAAAAATGTGCACACAGGTAAATCTGCATGCGTACACAGACTCAGAAAGAGAGAGACGGGGGGAGGGGGGGAGGGGGGAGAGAGGGGGAGAGAGAGGGAGGTGGTGAGAGAAGTATAGGAAAGAAGAGAGGGAGAGGGATGGAAAGAGATGGGAGAGAGCTATTGGCAAGGAGAGAGGGGGGGGTGAAAGAGCCATTAGAAAGGACAGAGAGAGAGAGAGAGAGAGAGAGAGAGAGAGAGAGAGAGAGAGAGATCTGGGAAAGTAGACAAACACGCGTTGCTATGATCGTGTCACATCAAACGCTGGTATGTGTCACCCACTCTTTCACTAATCTTTACTCTACAGCTCTTCGAAAACAAAACGTATAGGAACTCACCAACATCACCCGCTCCTCCTCACCTCACCTCCCCCCCCCCCCCCCCCACCATTCCCCCCCCCCCATTTTCCCCGCCTCCGTCTGAAATGTCAGTGTTATCAACAAAATACCTCAAGGAAATATTTGCACGTGAAACACGAAAGTTGTCGTTTTATTAAAAGCATGGTATTTATAACGTGAAACAGCAACAGTCTCAGAAAAAACTGTTTTGACGGCTGGTAAAAGAGAGTTTCAGAACTCGTTGCAAAAGGCTGGGTGGGGTGGGTGGGTCGTATGGTGTTTGTGTGTATATATATTTTTCTATCTATCTATCTCCTATATATATATATATATATATATATATATATATATATATATATATATATATATATATATATATATATATATATGTGTGTGTGTGTGTGTGTGTGTGTGAGTGAGAGAGAGAGTGAGAGAGAGAGAGGGACAGACAGACAGACAGACAGACAGACAGGCAGAGGGTGAGTAGGTGGAGAGGGTATGGAGTGGGCAGGGAGAATGGGAAGAGATGGGTTTGGGCGAAGGGATAAGTAGTGTAAGAAGCTGTTTGGCCATGTCAGGCAGTTCCCTCCTCTTGCTAATTGGCTTGTCTGGGCTCTGTCACTCTGAGGGCATTTCAGGGCCACACGGGTTATAGCCCTTGTCCAGCGCACAACGAGGTAGAGATCACGCGCGCACGCACACTTACACACACACACACGCGCGCACACACACACACACACACACACACACACACACACACGCACGCACGCATGCACACACACGCACACACGCAGCACACAAACACACACACACACACACACACACACACAGACACACACACACACACACACACACACACACACACACACACACACACACACACACACACAGAGATGAAAGCTTGTAAGATAGCTCTCGGTGTCCCTGTCCATGCCTCAACATTAAAAACCTACACAGAAATAGGAATTTTGGCTTTTGCCGAAAATACGAAACTTGCTTCAGCAAAATATATATTAAGGAGTCATTCAACGCACAATTCATGTATCAAGGAAACTGGTTTAAAATCAGAAATACATTTTCCAATGCGAGCACAGAGTTTTGACTCTGTAAAAACTATAGGCTCCTATACGTCCCAATTATTTACAGATGCTGGCGTTGAACCCCAAACAGTAGCTCCTCAAATAAGTTACAGTAATATTTCTCAATGGGAGCTTAGTAAGGCTAATTACGATATCAATTATACAGATTTAAGGAAAAGTGATGGGACCATGCTGCCAACATATGTCAAGGCACATATAAATGAAAACTATATAAAAATCATCTTAAAATCTACACAGACAGTTTCTCTACTTGAAAACCAATTATCAGGTGCTACATTCTTTATTCCATCATTAAAAAATAGAGAAATCCAATCACATTGGGAAAAAAATTCTCTGTATTCACAGCAGAGCTAATTGCCATTATTATGGTACTGAACTATCTTCTTAGTCTTCCATATTCGATATTTCAAATATTATTTTGTGCCGATTCCAAATCTGTCTTACAAGCTTTAAAATATATTCTCATACAAGAGTGAGAGGAGAAATGATATCTGAGATATACCATTTAATTCATTTTTTGTCTTTACGTGGTTCTTCTATTGACTTTTGTTGGATTCCATCACATTGTGGTTTAGCGCAAATTTAAGGGTTGATCGGTTAGCCAAAAATAGTGCAGCTAAGAAAAAGAGCTTTACAAAAATAAATGTTCCTTTATCCTTGTATGAAAATTATAGCCTTTTAGGTAAAGCATCATGGGATTCGGTGATACGAAGACAAAAAGAGTGTCCAAACACATAAAGGACAACAAGGGAAAATTCTTTAAGGAGCTTAATTGTAAAATATAAAACGGGACACAATCTCCATCAGGAACGGATTTTGAAGAGTCTGTTCTTTAGACTCAGACTTGATGCATATAAAACAAAATATTGTAAAAATGCCAACTGCATTTGTGGCCAAAATATTACTCCATTCCATGTCATCTTTCTTTGAAGAAATACTAAAAAAAAATTTACCTACTTGGTTATTAAGTTTGAACCCATCAATCGCGATTTTTTGGGACATTTTTGGGAACGAAGCGAAAGCTGTAGAAGCTGTTAGAGCAATTGTTAAGAGTCCAGTTGGACATTTACTTTGATTCTCGAGTTATTTGTTTGATTTATTCTCTTATTATGTCAATTTGTTAAAAAAAAAAATTTTCTTTAAAAATGTTCAGATATAAATCCAGGCTAAAGTAGCTTACCGTTATGCCGGTAGATTAGAATGGGGTTAAAATGATGGTCACTTATTGGTATCTCATGAATTAAATAGACTATGCATGCAAAGATTAGCATACTACACTACCTCCACGCTCCGTACACTTTTAATGACATCTTTAAAAAAAACACACACACACACACACACCCCCCCCACCACACCACACACACACACACACACACACACATACACGACATACACATACACTGGTCCCTTTTACATGGGTTTTTTTTTAATTATTTTTTTATGTGCTTTGTTAGTTTGCCTGTTCATTTGTCTCTTGTTTTTGTCTAAAGATCGCTGTAAAGGGGATAGACATTAAATTAACAACGAACGACGAACGAATACGAACACACACACACACACACACACACACACACACACACACACACACACACACACACACACACACGCGCGCACAAACTCGCCCCTGTGCGCCTGTAGGGCACGGTACCTGACTGTTGTAGACAAGGAAGAGTCTTTGTTACGTCGAAGCGCTGCGTGAGTTGACCCTTTAATGGAAGTTCGTGACGTCAGCGACAAGACAACACAAGAAACAAGACAATAAGCAGGAAGAGGGAGAGGAGAACAAATATACAGGAACAAGGACAGAA
>JADBJO010000617.1:473517-486017 GCA_016801955.1 Conus betulinus | reverse complement strand
TATTATTGTATTATTATCATAATGATGATGATGATGATGATAATGATGATGAGATGATCATCAAGATGATGATGATGTTGATTAGTAGCATATCGAGTACAGTTATTTCATTATTATTGCTGCTTACAAAGTAGTTAATCCAAAGACAATGCCAGTGGCGATAAAGGTCATATAGCACGCTACAAAGCAATGTGTGTGTGTGTGTGTGTGTGTGTGTGTGTGTGTGTGTGTGTGTGTGTGTGTGTGTGTGTGTGTGTGCGCGCGCGTGTGTGTATGTGTGTTAGAGTGAGAGAGAGAGAGAGAGAGAGAGAGAGAGAGAGAGAGAGAGAGAGAGAGAGAGAGAGAGGAGAGAGTCGTTGCCTAATGTAGCTTTTTTCGCTCTAAATTTACTTAGTCTGTCAACCAGTTGTAAATCAAAAGGTGAGAAAGGCCAACGTTCTATATTTAAACAGTGTGTTGTGTGTGTCTGTCGCCATTAATTCAGATAAAAATTGAAGTCAGCAAAGGTACGCCCACAGTGTCAAGCAGCATTTCATCATCAACGTCACGTTGAACGAACAAACACTGGAAACATGGACTACAAGAAGTAGGCTGCGTCCGTTCTAACGAAAGGCGTCCACTCAACATGAAAAGTCAAAACAAGCTCATCCGGACAGTGTGTGCCATGACAAGCTTTCACGTTATCTCCCAAACCACGAAAATACCCCACATCACTTTCAGATCATGACAATACCCTACGTCATCTCTGAAGTCATTGCAAGACTTCGCGTCATCTCGCGAATCATGACAAGACTTCACGTTATTTCGCGGATCATTACAAGACTTTACGTCATCTCCCAGATCAGTACAAGACTTCACGTCATCTTCCACACCATGACAAATATTCTATGTCATCTCCCAAACCATGACAATGTTCTACGTCATCTCCCCAACCGTGACAAGACTTCACGTCATCTCCCCAACCGTGACAAGACTTCACGTCATCTCCCAAATCATGACAAGACTTCACGTCATCTCCTAATCATGACAAGACTTCACGTCATCTCCCAAATCATGACAAGACTTCACGTCATCTCCAAAACCATGACAAGTTTCTACGTCATCTCCCAAACCACGTCTGCCCAGCGTCATAATGGAAAGGAAACACTACAGATCACTGGCAATACAAATTCCCTTCAAATCGTGAGCGAAACCTCGAGCTTTTCCAGCGGATTCCATCCGTCTCATACAAATACGAAGAGAGAGATTGAAGATGATGTGCCGGGCAGAAACTCAGAACGTGTGTGGACAGACAAGAACATCTCGCAGTTCGCAAGCTCCTGTAACGGCGACCGGGAGATTACCAACTGCCCAGGCCCCCTCACGGCTTCCCCTCAACCTGCTATCATCATCATCATCATCATCTTCATCATCATCATCATCATCATCATCATCATCATCATCATCATCATCATCGTCGTCGTTGTCGTCGTCATCATCATCATCAACATCGCCGTCATCGTCGTCGTCGTCATCATCATCATAACAACAACGATAACAACAGCAGCAACAACAATAATGATAATAATAACAATAATGATAATGATAATAATAATAACAATAATTACATAACAACAACACCAATAACAAAAATAATAACCATGATGATAACAATAATGATAACAATAGTGATGATACTGATCACGATAACGACGACTACAACGATCACGACGATGATAATGGTGATAATGATGATGATGATGATGATGATGATGATGATGATGATGATGGACATATCATCATCATCATCATCATCATCATCATCATCATCATCATCATCAACATCGTCATCATCATCATCATCATCATCGTTAAGATGACAACCATCATCATCATCATATCATCGTCATCATCATCACCACCATCACCGCAAACAGAAACATTCACTAATAATAATTAATCATTCTTAGTTGTATTTTCACATCGATGTGTATGTACACCATTTGACTGGTAATGCGAGTAATATTAAAAAACAAAACAAATTGACAAAACGAAAATACTCATTAACTATCTTGAAATTCATACTTTTGGACTAAGCTTGCTTCCACCACCTCCTCCTTCCCCTCCTTTCCCGTTGATACCTTTCCAAAACAGCATTGTTTCTTTGCTTGTGTATCACGGTAAGCAAGATTTAAAAACAATTCTACATCAATCACGATTTTGCAATATTAAATCAGTTATCAGCCATGGACCCTAAAAACGGTACATCTATCTATAGCATGTTGGGTGAAGGTATACAGTGTATTAACCATGTGTAGAGTTATGAAGATGAAAGGCATGATGACAACAACAATGATTATAACAATCATACTACTTCTACTACTGAAAATAATAATAATAGCAACAATAGAAAATGATAACAATGATAGTAATAATGATTATAGTAATAATGATAAAAAAAAAAATAATTATTATAACAATAATAATAATTAGTAGTGGTAGCAGTAGTATATAATGGATTAAGATAAACAGTGCATTATCCACGTATAGAGCTAGGAAGATAGAATTCCTTATGCCTAATATAACCGCTGCTATCATTACTTAAGAGAGAGAGAGAGAGAGAGAGAGAGAGAGAGAGCCGGCTTGCAAAGTGAGTTGTGTGACATAGACAACATGAAAACCACGGAAATTACGTGCTGTGCGCCGGAAGTCGTGTAGCAGTTGAACCTTTTTTTTTTTTTTTTTTTTTTTTTTTTCCTTGCGGGTGAGTGCACGAATGCGCCCATACAAACATGTCGGTTTCAGCGACAAAACTTTGTGGTTTAGTTTTAGGTTACAATATGATTTCCTTGGTGGTAAGTGCACTTTAAAATATTTCTTGGTAGCGCCGTAATTTGTGTAAGATAATGTATTGTTCTAGTATTGTGTCCTAAATTCTGTGTCTTGGTTATTTCTTTTAAACCACCGATTTGACATTATGATACCTTTTGAAGACGCCGCATCAGCCGGCTATCATCTCCTTTTTTCCACTGGAGTTATGTCCAGGTTTCATTTTTTTTTCCGGCTTTTTAGCTTCCATTGAAACACCCGTTGACGGCTTTTTATCCTAGTACTGGGATTCTGGAGTTTTCATTCCAATCAGATTTCAAGTGGGAAAATGCGTAAGCCAAATTGACGGCCCGGAGTTTAGTAATTTAACGCCTAAAGTAAAATGTTTATGTCAACACCTCAGGGAACAAGAAAACCTATTGATTTGAAGCAAATATTTGGCTGTGTATAAACATAAACTCTTACGCGCGCGCGCGCGCGCGCGCGCGCGCGTGTGTGTGTGTGTGTATGCATGTGTGTGTGCGTGCGCGCGCGCGCGTGCGCGCGTGTGTGTGTGTGTGTGTAAGCAAGCGCTTGATGCTTGTTGGTGACCGCTGATCATCATCTTAAACAGTGAGATGACCATAATAATCCGTTTCAGATTCATTTAGGTGTCAGTGTATGTAGTGTGTACGTATAGTTTATCGCATCTGACTGAGAGTCCCCACCAGCACGCCGCCCTCAGCTACCCTCCCTCCCTCCCACAAGAGGAGCTTTCCATTAAAAGAAAAAGAAAAAAAATTGTGATAATTTGGCATTGCACATTTTCCTTTGGCATTTCTGAGCATCCACAGCATGTTCTGCTGCCAGCATGACTGAGCTTCAACGACAGAAAGCTCTTGTGTGGGCACGGTGGGGGAAATGAAAACATTCACAGGTTTGTCCAGGACCGGAAAGAATGCCAAGGAAGGATTTAGTTTCGGGCAGTCTCTTGAACGAGCGCCGTCCCTTTGGTGTGTTCGTGGGCGGTTCATTCTCTTCGTCTGTATACAAACGGGGAGAAATGAGCCGTTTTAGAATGAGGCAGAGGGACGGCGGTGCTCGATCGGGAGATCGCCGACTTTATGGGGCAAAAGAGTAAACAAGCGGCTGCTTTAAAAAAATTAACATCAGGAGATCTGAATCGTGAAAGAAAGCGAGCACGTGTTCATTAGTTAAAACGACGTAGTTGCGCAGTGCTCACGAGGGGAGGGGGCCACTCGACACCTTCACCTCCTTTCATTTTATGCATCCATCATCTTGACGACACTTCTGTTGAGTGGACGCCTGAAAAAAAAGGAAACTTCCTTTGAAACAAAAGAACATTCTCATTGTTGTCAAAGAGTTGCTAATCTCCGGAGTGATCTTAATGCCAGCATGGAATTTGCATAACACTTTAAATGTTAGGAATGTTAAGGACAAAATAACTTAATTTGAAAACAAAACAAAAACAATTTTTAATGACTTTGCCCACAGATTCGCATGATCAGTGAGACCAGAACCCAAGTCAGTCAACTTTCAACTGGATTTTTTAGAGGCCGCGAATGGACGCCATTCCCTACTGCTTACTTTCATGCGGTGTTTTGCAGGGCGGGAAGGGGGGGGGGGGGTGTCAATGGGGAGGAAACTGGAAAGAAAGGAAATGTTACCATACATTTGTAGCACTTAAGTTTTTACGTCTGTTCCCGTCAGTGATATTAGACGAAGAGAGAGAGAGAGAGAGAGAGAGAGAGAGAGAGAGAGAGAGAGAGAGGGGAGGGGGAGAAGGGGAGAAGGAGGGAGGAGAGAGATGCATAAATGTCTTTGACTATGTAAGTATATGTATAATGTGGTTATCTAAGTGTATGTAAAGGTTCCTCTATACATCCCTACAACATACCTGCAAATAATCTTAAAGTAAATGCTTAACTGGACTACAAATTAAAGAGAAAAAAAAACAACGTTGAACGCAAAGTTTTAAATCTGAAAAGACATCACACAAAGACATGCCTGATAATGGTGGTAAATGAGCTTGAAGAGGTAAACAGTCTTTCTGAATCGGCACCAGACAGTTTGCTTTGACAATTGACTTCAGGTAAAGGAAAGGGTGTATTGAATAGCGTGGCGCACTGTTCATGACCACACAGTGTGATGCTGATGACAATTAAAGGAAAGGGTGTAATTGAATAGCGTGGCGCAGGAAACAGTGTGATGCTGAATAGCTTCAGCGCACGTGGCGCACTGTTCATGACCACACAGTGTGATGCTGATGACAATTGACTTCAGGTAAAGGAAAGGTGTATGATTCAGGCGCTGTTCATGACCACACAGTGTGATGCTGATGACAATTGACTTCAGGTAAGGAAAGGGTGTATTGAATAGCGTGGCGCACTGTTCATGACCACACAGTGTGATGCTGATGACAATTGACTTCAGGTAAAGGAAAGGGTGTGTTGAATTCAATGATGACCACACAGTGTGATGCTGATGACAATTGACTTCAGGTAAAGGAAAGGGTGTATTGAATAGCGTGGCGCACTGTTCATGACCACACAGTGTGATGCTGATGACAATTGACTTCAGGTAAAGGAAAGGGTGTATGTAATTCAATAGCGGTAAAGGAAAGGGTGTGTATTGAATAGCGTGGCGCACTGTTCATGACCACACAGTGTGATGCTGATGACAATTGACTTCAGGTAAAGGAAAGGGTGTATTGAATAGCGTGGCGCACTGTCATGACCACACAGTGTGATGCTGATGACAATTGACTTCAGGTAAAGGAAAGGGTGTATTGAATAGCGTGGCGCACTGTTCATGACCACACAGTGTGATGCTGATGACAATTGACTTCAGGTAAAGGAAAGGGTGTATTGTATAGCGTGGCGCACTGTTCATGACCACACAGTGTGATGCTGATGACAATTGACTTCAGGTAAAGGAAAGGGTGTATTGAATAGCGCTGTTCATGCGTGTGCGCACTGTTCATGACGTGGCGCACTGTTCATGACCACACAGTGTGATGCTGATGGTGCCGCACGTTTCAGACCTGTTGGACCACTACACGGACGGGGTGCTAAACCACAGCGCTGTGCTGGGGCTGGCGGTGCGCCTGCAGTGCTTCGTGGAGAAGTACTCCCACATCAAGCTGCTCGACTACGGCTCCCAGAGCTACAAGGTCAGTCTTTCTCGGCTGTTGTCTCTGTCTCTCCCTCTATGTCTCTGTCTCCGTTTGCATTTCAGTCTTTCGCCCCTTTACTCATTCCCTAAAGTTCGGGACACCTTCGTGTTGGTTTGCTTATATCTTTGTGTTCTATGTTGACTTCCATTGTTTAGCCACGCAGCTCCGTCACTTAGCACAAGATGGCAAACTCCGTGCAGTTTTTTGTTTTTAGGTTGTGGTTAACTTTTTCGACACTTTTTGTTTTCGCATTTGTTCTCAGAACAGCTGCCATCATGACCATAACCCCGCCGCGATCTGCTTTGTGGACTCTTGAGTTATTCCTTTGGGAATCTGTCGATTGTATTTAGCGAATTCCCGGCTTTTAAAGGTTTGCTCGCGGTTTAGTGGCGCCTGTTAGTCATACTCGTACCCGTATTTCATGTACGTTAACCTGTTTCATGAAAGCGCAGTTGTATTAGTACATGAAAGGTTGCTGCTGTTAGTATGGTTTATATCTAATTTATACATTTTCAAAAACACGGTTTCTTGTCCAAATATGATCTGAAAAATTCAAGTGTATATATATATGCGTATGTATATGTGTGTGTGTGTGTATGTGTGTGTGTGTGTGTGTGTGTGTGTGTGTGTGTGTGTCTCTGTCTCTCTCTCTCTCTCTCTCTCTCTCTCTCTCTCTCTCTCTCTCTCTATATATATATATATATATATATATATATATCTCTTGTTTATAATTCAATATATATATATATATATATATATATATATATATATATTGAGATTGGCTCCCCCTTTGGAGACTATAAGCTTGCTGAAGGTTCATTTTGAGAAGCATTTGTAATTCCCCATTCACCCACTCAAGCACATACTGTTAGTTAGGCAGAATTATCTACCACTGCAGATATGAAGGCTTATAACCCCCCTATTTCTACAATCTAAGACATAAGAGCAAGCTTTGTTTATAATTCAATATTTCTTGCAGTCATTGCAACACCAAGCTGCTCTGTAAGTTGCCGAATGGTGCTCAGTACTTATCCTTGGAATTTATTAGTTTATTGTAATTTAGTCCCTTGCGGATTCATTCCAAGAACTGGCCCTCAGCACTTGTGTCTTAAGAGGTTATCTTTTTATATTTTCTACTTTTCACAAGAAAATGTAGCTTGTTTTGCTCTTTCATGATTTTCTTTTGCTTCTTAGGTGACACCTTTGGTTGTTTTTTTTTTGAAAACTCAACAAACATACTATGGTATGCACACCAGCCTTTTTCTGGGATAGCATTCTTCTTAAAACTGAAAAGGCAGAGGAGTCAAATTACCACTTTCCGCGGTCACTGAGGAGAAACAATCGGGTTTCGAAATACCGGTATCTGACCAGGAAATACCGGTAACTGACCAGGAGCTTCCTCCCCATTGGAGATTGTCTCCCCCTTTAGAGACTATAAGCTTGCTGAAGGTTCATTTTTAGAAGCATTTATTATTACTCCCCATTCACCCACTCAAGCACATACTGTTAGTTAGGCAGAATTATCTACCACTGCAGATACGAAGGCTTATCACCCTCCTATTTGTACAATCTAAGACATAAGAGCAAGCTCTCTATCTATATATCTCTATCTATCTATATATATATATATATGTGTGTGTGTGTGTGTGTGTGTGTGTGTGTGTTCTATAAGCTTTGAATGTTTTTCCCTAATTCTTCTGCTTTTTAAAATGGGTAATTTGATATATTCTGTCCCATCTCCTTATGAAAAAATGTAGTTCCTTTGTATTAGTTTTGCAGCACTTTCTATGCATTTTTACAATGGCACCGCCACCGCCTCTTTGAACACGGATACCAAATAATGTTAGCATACTCCGGATACGGCCTCTCTAGTCGCTGGTGGAAGCTGAGAAATGTGTCCTGTGTATGAAAGAAAAGATTTTTTTTGTTCATATTTCAGAGCAAGCTATTTGATATTTTGACTGCGTTGTGGATGTAACGGTGATCACATTTCCAGTCTTGGTCAAATATGAACCTACATCTGGCATTTTGTAGCCCGTGGTACGAACACCGCCGTTCCTTATGGCACTGTCTGGGGGGATGTTGTCTCCCTGTGTGAACGGCTTTACCGTTAGAAGCATAATAAGTTCCAGGTTTTACCCAGAGAATCAAAATCTCGTACATGTTTGTTTTTACAGCATGTACTGTATAATTTTGCGTCATCTGCCAATGTTTAGCAGAAACCATAAATTGAGACAAGTCATTCATGAAAATTGTGGAAAAGAACAGGGCCAAGCGTGTCTGACTTAGGAAATATTCTGTCACCGACAGAGTAAGAAACGGATGTAGATTTTGTCTCAGCCAATACAGCTTCACAACATACGCAGCAAAAGGTCGTGGACATGCCATATAAGATTAGGAGGTATGCGGAACTGGTGAGTTGCGTGAAACGGAACCAATTCGTTAACAGTGTCTTGGCAGGTAAACATGCTAAGCTACCACAAACCTCGGGAGTGAGATAAAGGTCTAACAAAAGAAAATCGGCGTGAACTCGCGCAGTTTGCCACTTCTCCATGTCCTGTTCTCTTTGTTCTTTCTTGCTCTTGCTCTTTCTTTTCTACTTTATATCCCCCTTTGTGCGAGTTAAAAAGAAAATGCTATGACGTTCGAGTCTGGACAATGTATGCTTCCCCCTCCCTTCCTCCCCCCTCCTCTCACTCTCTCCTCTCTCTCTCTCTCTCTCTCTCTCTCTCTCTCTGCGTGTGTGTGTGTGTGTGTGTGTGTGTGTGTGTGTGTGTGTGTGTGTGTGTGCGCGACACACAAGTCTCATGAAGGGCAGTGGGAAGATCTGATTGCTAGAAAGAAAAATGCAGCTGGAGACGGCTTTAGTTCGTGCACTCTTGGCTGTGTAAAAATCTTGACTGTACTTTTCTCGTTGTGTGAAAGCACAGCTAAGTGCATTTTTTAGTGGTGTAAAAAAAAAGTACGATAAGAAAAAACCTGCGTATGTGCATTTTTTTTTTTCCGTGTGAAAAATCGGCTCTTTGCACATTTTTGGGTGAAAAGATTGCCTTTGAACCTTGTTGGCAGTGTAAGATTGGGTTAGGTGCATTGTTCAGAACGTAAATAATTAGCCTTGTGCTCTTCTTCGCTGTGTGATAAAAAAAATGGCTGTGATCACTTTTTTAAACGTACTCTCAAGTTATACTGAATACGTGTGAGATATTCCATAAAGAGGAAAAACTGTCTTGGGCCGGTGTAACCGTTAGTAATGGCTATTCTGGTAAACATCGGCCATCATCTGTGACCTATAATGAACATACTTACAAATTTTCAGAAAGATCGGCCAAGAACTTTCTGAGATTTTCCATAAAGAAGAAAACCATTATGGGCCGTTAGTAACGGATAAACTAAAACATCGGGCATCATCCGTGACCCATAATGAACATACCTACAAATATTCAGAAATTTCGGCCACGTACTTTCTGAGATATTCCATGAAGAAGAAAAACCGGTAGAGGCTGTTACAGCCGTTAGTAACGGCTATAACGGTACAGTAAAACAACGGGCATCATCCGTGACCCATAATGAACATACAAATTTTCCGAAAGATCGGCCACACACTTTCTGAGATATTCCATAAAAAAAAAAAACCGTTATAGGTCATTATAGCCGTAACAGCTATAACGGCAAACTAAAACGTCGGGAATCATCCGTGACCCATAATGAACAAACCTACAAATTTTTCAGAAAGATCGAAAACGTGCTTTCTGGGATATTCCAAAAAGAAGAAAAAAAAACCGTTATGGGCAGTTATAACAGTCAGTAACGGCTATAACGCTAAACTAAACATCGGGCATCATCCGTTACTGATAGTGAACATACCTGCTAATATTCACAAAGATCGGCCAAGTACTTTCTGAGATATTCCATAAAGACGAAAAACCGTTACAGGCCGTTACAGCCGTTGGTAACGGCTATAACGTACCCTAAAACATCGGGCATCATCCGTGACCCATAAGTAACATACCTGCTAATTTTCACAAAGATCGGCCAAGTACTTTCTAAGATATTCCATAAAGGAAAAAAACGTTACAGGCCGTTACAGCCGTTAGTAACGGTTATAACGGGGTAAACTAAAACATCAGGCATCATCCGTGACCCATAATGAACATACCTGCTAATTTTCACAAAGATCGGCCGAGTACTTTCTGAGATATTCCATAAAGAAGAAAAACCGTTACAGGCTGTTACAGCCGTTAGTAACGGCTATAACGGTTACCTAAAACATCGGGCATCATCCGTGACCCATAATGAACAAATACCTACACATTTTCAGAAAGATCGACCCAGTAGTTTTGTCTGGAGCAAGTGGAACACATTTTCACCACGGACGGACGGACGGACAGACACACAGACAGCATTTCTTCGTTCCCATTCTAAAGTACTCCCTGTTCTATAAGAACTGGGAGTACAAAAAAAAAAAAAAAAAAAAAAAATCAGCAAACAGCGCCGTCCGAAAACAGCTCATAGAATCTGTTCAATCAGTTCAGTGCACTCAAGTTCGGAGAGCTGGGTGAATTGATGGTGGGGACGATTTTTAAACGACTCCGTTTTAGCTCCGAATGGCTGGCTATAACTGCCAGACGCAATGCCTGGCTGTCTGCAGTTTTTGTTGTCTACAAGTTTCATTGCTGGAGTAGGACAAATAGGATCAGTTGAAGAAAACAGACAGCGTAACATGACCCGCATTGTGAAATCTCTCTCTCTCTCTCTCTCTCTCTCTCTCTCTCTCTCTCTCTCCCTCTCCCCCCCCCCCCCCCCCCCCCCCCCCCCCCCCCCCCCCCCCCCCCCCCCCGAAACATTCAAAAGAGAAACGTTGGGGGGAAAAATATGAAAGCAGCTTGATTGGTTCATTAAGCCACGAGTTGCAAAGAAGAGGGAGTTTGTTGACCGGCGCAAAGAAAAAAAATGGCATAAATGTTAATTTCTGGATATTGTAGTCGGGAGCCTTCATTATGTAAATTGAGCCTCTTCTAGTGTAGTCGTGTTGACGAGCTGTTTCCTTTTCTGGAAAACATTTCAACTTGTACACAGAAGTCAGTGATGTGGTTTGCTTTTTTTTTTTTTGTTAATGGAGACGCATTAATTTCATCAGAATGAGCAAGGATTTGCTGCGCGATTGCCAGTCCACGTCTGTAGCCCCTCCTCCACCCCCTTCCCCTTCTCTGTCTGTCTGTCTGTCTGTCTGTCTGTCTGTCTGTCTGTCTGTCTCTCTCTCTCTCTCTCTCTCTCTCTCTCTCTCTCTCTCTGAAACCAAACACACACACACACACACACACACACACACACACACACACACACACACACACACTCTCTCTCTCTCTATTCTCTCTCTCTCTCTCTACTCTCTCTCTCTCTCTCTCTCTCTCTCTCTCTCTCTCTCTCTCTCTCTCTCGCACCCAGACAGATACTCTCACACAAATGAGGGGATATGCTTGAGGAATTATCCCCAGTGTGCCATTTTTTTTCACCAGTAAGAGCTTTGGGTTTTGTTTTAATTGAAAGGCTGTGTTTCCAGCAACACACATATTGACATTTGCGCGCATTACACTCTAAAAGGCGAGCATTACCTTTTTAAACAGAAAATATGTTAGAGATCTAGGTGTACGATGAGAAAAAAAAAATGTGCAGAATGAAATATGTTGAAATTCATTGTTCGTCGTCTAATTACAGCTGACGGGATTTAGTAACTCGTTGGTGTGGTGATTCAGAGTTACATTTATGAGCTGACATACTTTTGCCATGAGCCTTTTTCCTCGTGATGAATGTGGTTTGTACATGCAGGTATCTCCCTCGATGCTTTCTTCTGTTTTTACACAGTGTTCACAGAACAACATTGAATGCTGACATGAGTGTGCAGCATGGCTTGACCTGTGTCTCCATACCGACTTGTTTCAGCAGGTATTGGCCTTATTTCGTGCGTGACCTCATTTCACAACGTGCTCTGATCTTGAGGAAATGCAGTTAATGCGTTTGGCATCGGGACAGTCGTTTACGCGACGCGGTGTTTGCTCGTACTTTCATTTGGGCGAGTCGTGTTCAATTGAATCGGTGACACCACCTAAAATTGAGCGTGAATCATATCTCATACAGAGCTTTTTTTTCGTTGTATCCTCTGCCTTAATGCATAACGGTCATGATCAAGTCGACCAAAGTATGACATGCGACACATTCAGACTGAAGATTTGAAATGTGTCAATACAGAGAAAAACAAGTGTTTGCGTACCTGCAACGCATCGGTGGCCATCAGTTTTGTCTAGCGGGAAAAAAAAATCGCCAGCCTTTCCCAACTCGGAAGATGCACAAATCGTCTTTAAAATCAAGACTGAAAACAGAATTTTACCGAAACGACTGTTGGTGAACAGGGAAGGAATTGCTGTCTAAAGAGCAGACGTAAGAGATTGTGTAAGGACATTTTCTTTCACAGTAATGGCTGGAAAGACAGTCCGACACATCCACGGTCGAGCAGACGAAA
>JADBJO010000617.1:443517-468517 GCA_016801955.1 Conus betulinus | reverse complement strand
TGGGTATTCTGCACGCTGGGTTTTCCCTTACGCTGGAAGACTGGCACCCAGACTCCGTGGAAATGCTGTGGATGTTTTATTCAGTCTTGCATCACCACGTTCTGGATGCTTTGTACAAGAAATTTCTCTTCCTTCTTCCTACCTTAACTGTCCTTTTTCCTCTTAATTCTCCTTGTCGTCGTCTGATAGGTTTATCTATTTATTCTTTTATTTTTTGGTACGTTTTTTTTCCAGAAGTTGTTTTCGTCGTGTTACAATTTGGCACACTGTAGCTATATTGTATGTGAACAGTGTAATAAAAAATGATATAGTCCGTTAACAAAGATTATACCGTTTGAATCATGATTATACCGTTTAAGTCAATGGAAGCGTGTTTTTTTTGTGACATGAGTGCAAATGACCGGCTTCGCTTCGCTTTGATGGTGAGGATGGGGAAGGGGAGAGTCACGGAATTAAAAAGAAAGGGCAGAAAGTTAACATTAATTATGATTTGAGCTGTTCATGCTTGTATGTCCTGTATACGTATGTGAAAGAGACGTAAATAAGAGGGGTATCTGTGTGTGTGCGTGCGTACGTGCGTGCGTGCGTGCGTGTGTGTTCCCAGGTGAACGGGGAGAGCAACCGTGTTCATCTGTGGAAAGACCAACTGGCCCTGCAGATGATCTCGAAGGTCAGCACTCAAAGCACCCTTTGCCCGCTGTGTGTTCTTCTTCTCCACATGTCCTTGCCCGCTGTATATTCTTTCTCCACATCTCCTTCCTTCCTGCCCGCTGTGTATTCTTCTCCTCCCCCCCCTTTGCCCGCTGTGTATTCTCCTTTCCTTGCTTTGCCCGCTGTGTGTTCTTCTTCTCCCCTTCTTCTCCTCCCCACTCCTTCCTTTGCCCGCTGTGTATTCTTCTCCTCCCCACCTCCTTCCTTTGCCCGCTGTTGTGCTTCTTCTTCTCCTCCCCCACTCCTTCCTTTGCCCGCTGTGTATTCTTCTTCTCCCCACCACCTCCTTCCTTTGCCCGCTGTGTATTCTTCTTCTCCTCCTCACCTCCTTCCTTTGCCCGGTGTGTATTCTTCTCCTCCTCTCCCACCTCCTTCCTTTGCCCGCTGTGTGTTTTTCTTCTCCTCCACTGTGTGTTCTTCTTCTTCTTCCTTTGCCGCTGTGTATATTCTTCTTCTCCTCCCCTCCTTTCCTTACCCGCTGTGTATTCTTCTTCTCCTCCCCACCTGCTGTGTATCCTTTTTGCTCCTCCCCCCACCTCCTTCCTTTGCCCGCTGTGTGTTCTTCTTCTCCTCCCCTCCTCCCTTTGCCCGCCTTTCTTCTTTGCCCGCTGTGTGTTATTCTTCTCTCCCACCACATCTTCCGCTTGCCCTCCTGTGTATTCTTCTTCTCCTCCCCACTCTTCCTTTGCCCGCTGTGTATTCTTCTCCTCTCCACCTCCTTCCTTTGCCCGCTGTGTATTGTATTCTTCTCCTCCACATCCTTCTTCCTTTGCCCGCTGTGTATTCTTCTTCTCCTCCCCACCTCCTTCCTTTTCCCCGCTGTGTATTCTTCTCCTCCTCCCCACCCCTGTATTCTTCTTTGCCGGCTGTGTATTGTTCTTCTCCTCCCCATCCTTCTTCCTTTTCCCGCTGTGTTCTTCTTCTCCTCCTCCCCAACACTTTTGCCTTTGTCCCTGCTGTGTATTCGTCTCCTCCTCCCCACCTCCTTCCTTTGCCCGCTGTGTATTCTTCTTCTCCTCCCCACCTCCTCCTTCCTTTGCCCGCTGTGTGTGTATTCTTCTTCTCCTCCCCTCCTTCCTTTGCCCGCTGTGTATTCTTCTCCTCCCCACCTCCTTCTTTGCCCGCTGTGTATTCTTCTTCTCCTCCCCACCTCCTACCTTTGCCCGCTGTGTATTCTTCTTCTCCTCCCCACCTCCTACCTTTGCCCCGCTGTGTTCTTCTTCTTCTTCCTTTGCCCGCTCCCTTCTTCTCCTCCCCCTCCTCCTTTGCCCGCCTTTTGCCCGCTGTGTATCCTCTTCTCCTCCCCCCACCTCCTTCCTTTGCCCGCTGTGTATTCTTCTTCTCCTCCCCCCTCCTCCTTCCTTTGCCCGCTGTGTATTCCTCTTCTCCTGCCCCCCACTTTTTTCTTGCCCGCCGTGTGTATTCTTCTCTCCTCCTCCCTTCCTTTGTTGCCCGCTGTGTATTCTTCCTCCTCCTTCCTTTGTCCGCTGTGTATTTTTCTCCTCCCCACCTCCTTCCTGCCCGCTGTGTATTCATCTCCTCCCCCCCTCCTTCCTTTTCCCGCTGTGTGTTCTTCTCCTCCCCCTCCTTGTCATTACCACTCTCAGTGCAAAGACCAGCAAAGACTTCAGTGGATCTCAGACAACAGAAAATAAAACTCTTACCTGGTTATTATCAATATTTTTACTTATTTTATTTCATATATTCATTTGCTTGACAGACAAAGGAAGTCATCAGTGCAACTGGTTTAGAGTATGCTTACAAAGGCAGTTCCAACACTTTTTCATGACATTTAGGAAGAAAGTATTAAGGGTATGTCAGTGGGTAAGTAAAAGCAAAGAATCCTCGGGAAAATGGGGGGGGGGGGGGGGGGGTTAAAAAGACACCATTCCAGCTGGCATCGCACAAACCCATTGCCGTGTCGGTTCAACGACTGGTACTATATGACGGGCGTGGCACCGGCATCAAAGAGTTGTGTTTGGTTGATATGAACACGACATATACCGCCATGTCCTGACTGCGCGGGAAGATTACTAACATTTCAATACCACCATGTTTTAATGCGTCATAGGACTGTGTAGTCTACCTAGCGAGTGCTTTATGCCGTCGTAAAAAGATCGCAGTAATTATGATAGTGGAGAAAGAAAGTAAAGTGAAACAAATTCCTTTGTGTAGTTTGTTGCCATAGTAGTAAAATAAGTCTTGCGACCCTTACTCTGTCCCCCTTCCCCTTCCTCCCCCTCCTTATGTCGTCTCCTCGCAGTTTGCATGCAGACAAGAAAAGCCGGCGTCATGTTGTTGATCCGCTGGAAACGAGAAGGTGGAAAGTCGGCAGACTTGAAACACTGGTGGAAACATAATCATCAACGGATATTAATGTCACGAATAGTTTATTGCTGACGCTGCGTCAGGCTTTATGCATGTTAACATTTATCTCAATATATGGAGGGACATAGACCATGAAATACTGTCATCCTCAGCCGATCTGTTCGAGCTCCCTCTGTGATGAAAATCTCACACACATGCTGATTGCGAATGCATTGCAAAATTTTCCTGTTTAAATGATGGAAATATGCCGCAGCATGATAAGTTTAGATTGTTGCAGTACTCCAGGTGTTTGAACATGCACGAATTGCAAGCTGTTACTTTTGTTCGGCATGAAGAATCAATACAATCTGGCAGAGAAAAAAAAACGTCTGCATCCGAGCTGCAAAGACCGTTGCAAATTCGTATTAGCATGAGGGGAGACCTGCTCCCCCCCTCCCCACCCCTTGCACACACCCCACACATATCCCTGCAGGCATGGGAGCTTGTTCATCTGACAGCTCGCACAATGACAGGAATGCTGACGTAAACGCATAGGTGTATTGGTGCCTCGTTCTTGGTTTGTTCCCTGAACAGAAATTCTAGAATCCATGTTGACTGTGTGACATTCCCACCCCACCCCCCACTTCGGTCGGCTCGGCAATGAAGATAATAGTCCACCTGTGGACGCTGTTATATGCGTGTTCTTTACATTATGACAAAACATACAGCTGACTGTTAATACATCAGAGAACAAAAGTGTCGGTCTAAGACCGTGGCAGGTGTGACTTATTCGGTCAACTTCAGCACTGTTACAAAGGTCCAGCTTTCTGTCATCTCAGCCATTTTCCCAGATGAAAATGTTTGGAAATGAAAACGTAAGAAAACAGTTTGATGAATAACTCATGAAAAAATGCACCAGTTGAGTAAGTATTGAAAGAGCAACTACTGTATGAGAACACACTGTTCCGAGTTACAAGCCCTTAGTAGAAGTACTGAAGACTGCATCAGAACCAGTAAGAAATGATGGGTCCTGGAATATCACCCGAGGTTTTCCAGCTGCATTGTACACAAAGCAAAATGGCAGCCGGGCTTTGAAACATGAGGTCGGTCTGTACATTTATCACCCAGGGTGGGCGCGTGTTGTTTGACAGTTGAAACAAGAGGTCGGTCTATACACATTATTACCCAGGGTGGACGCGTGTTGTTACGGTTGAAACATGAAGTCGGTCTGTACATTTATCACCCAGGGTGGGTGCGTGTTGTTACGGTTGAAACATGAAGTCGGTCTATACATTTGTCACCCAGGGTGGGCGCGTGTTGTTACGGTTGAAACATGAAGTCGGTCTACACATTTGTCACCCAGGGTGGGTGCGTGTTGTTACGTTTGAAACATGAAGTCGGTCTATATTTATTATCCAGGGTGGGAGCGTGCTATGGTTACGGTTGAAACATGAAGTCGGTCTGTACATTTATTACCCAGGGGCGGGTTGCGTGTTGTTACGGTAGCTTACACTTTAAGCTGAAAGGTTTTTGTTTTAAGTTAAATGTGAAGTCTAAAGCTGCGACGATTTTGATGTATGCGTAAAGGCCTGTTGTGAAGTCTGCAAACCCGGAGAGAGGGAGGTGAGGTACCAAGCCGCAAAGCGAAGCGTTTTGCTCCTTCCAGCAAGCTAGGCAAATGTAGCCAATGCTATTTCATACAACTGTTCCAAGAATCCGCCTGAGAATCGCCTAGCATGCAAAGCGTGATTAACACACTGCATACTGAACGTGGCTGCAATGGGCGTTATCCTGCAGTTTCACAGGAGGGAAAATTGGAAAAATGGGCGGAGGAGAGGGGGGCCTGTAGAATACGAGAGGAAGGTGCAGTAGCATGCATGGAAAGCCTCACCCTCCTTCCACAACCACACACTCCAACTCTCTCTCTCTCTCTCTCTCTCTCTCTCTCTCTCTCTCTCTCTCTCTCTCTCTCTCACACACACACACACACACACACACACGGATCAACCGTTAGCTGACACCAAGTGAATCGAATTCTTGGAAGACATGAAGTCCGCCGCCAAACAAGAAAAGGAGGAAAACGACTGTGACAAGTGGAAAGAGAAAATCTTGCATAGAACGATCTACGTGTTGGACAGTTGTCATTTGAACGTTTCAGGTCATACGGTGATACAGCGTTAAAAGAAAAAAAAAAACTGTCAGTGCTCATTAGCCAGAATTCAAAGCTGTAGGACGCAAGTCCGAATCAGGTCTCCTTTGGGAGGAACATGATGATACAGCAAGTTACATCTATCCGAGAGACGAGCATAATAACACGCGCTGTCCCAGTGATACTGATCAAGCAGGCTCGTCGCGTGGGACAGGTTCTGTGACGTCACAGCAGTAGTGAATATAGTGAAGCTCATCAGGGGCTTGTTTTACCTTGATAGTTGAATCACTGTTCGAATCGAGGATGATGTTTAACTGAACAATTGTGCACAGAATACGGAGTGTAAAGGTATCAGAACCAGTCAGACCCTCTGATGGCGAAACGATTAAGCGGGCACTTCGCGTGGGAAAGTTTCTTGACGTCACAGCTGTAAATATGGCAGAGCCCACGAGGAACCATTCTTAACATTTGCAATTGATCAATAACGACAGTATTCAACTTAATAGGTAAGTACGGAGTAGAAGCGTGTCGTGACCAGTTTGATGCATCCAGTATAGATATGGCTGAATGTTGAGTATGTAAATGGCTGCTTACTAACTGCAGAAACAAACTCGATGCGAGCAAGACTGAGATCACGATCTTGAGGAACAACCCTATAGTTGGGGGGGGGGAAAAAAAAAAAAAAAAAAAAAAACCCTCTAAAGGGAGACCAATGCGTCTCAAGTATGAAGGGCTGTAACTTTTCCCAGTTAACTCCCTTTGATTGATGTCGCTCCCACGTCGTCCGAGGATGAGGATGATACCCCCAACTTTGACCTTTGGATGGAGCAAACTAATGCTGTGCCTTGCAGAACAAAGCCATTACGGCAGCTATCAACTTGCTCTCGGAGTTTATATCTGCCTTGATCGCCTTCATATTTTTAACAACTTGTAGATAATGACCCAGTTAACCCTATAAATGTGCCAAGAATATGCGTGTTTTCCAGTTAAGGTAAAAACAAAAAGCGGCTTTTACGTAGCGTAGTCCATAAAAATGTAGAGACATTTCGTCGTCTTTCTGCTTCTTCTTCTTCTTTTCTCTCTCTCTCTCTCTCTCTCTCTCTCTCTCTCTCTCTCTCTCTCTCTCTCTCTCTCGATCTTAAAAGTGCCTTTCCCTGATACGATTAGGAAGAATGAGAGTTAGACTACTACTTGAATATTTTCTGTCAGTGCTGTCACGGTCCTTGACAACGACTTTCTCACTGTGCGCACCATTTTTGTGCGTGTCCTTTTTATTCCGAATGGCTAGAAAAATAAGGGTCAGCGGCAGTATTTTCATTCGGTACGGTAAACGAGAATTTTTTTTTTTTTTTATTCCTGATTTACTTGTGGGCAGACGGACCAAAATGCCAGCAGGCAACACGAGGCTTTGCTAAATGTGTTTTGTTGTGTGCTTGTGTGTGTGTGTGTGTGTGTGTGTGTGTGTGTGTGTGTGTGTGTGTGTGCGTGTGCGTGGGTGTGTGGCAGGCCTGGGGGTCGTTCCACAGGAGCATGACGAGGGACGAGATGTTGCCCAGGCCTGACCCTGTCCCGGGACCAGCTCTTCTTCCTCACCCATGCACAGGGGGTAGGACAGCACCACGCCGGGTGTTCAGAGGGAGGGAGAGGGGGGAGTGTGAGCCGTACGTTCTGACCCATGCACAGGTAGGACACCACCACGAGGTGTTCTGAGGGAGGGAGGGGGGAGTGAGCCGTACGTTCTGACCCCATGCACAGGTAGGACACCCACCACGCCGGTGTTCTGAGGGAGGGGGGAGTGAGCCGTACGTTCTGACCCATGCACAGGTAGGACACCACCACGCCGGTGTTCTGAGGGAGGGAGGGGGGAGTGAGCCGTACGTTCTGACCCATGCACAGGTAGGACACCACCACGAGGTGTTCTGAGGGAGGGGGAGGGAGTGAGCCGTACGTTCTGACCCATGCACAGGTAGGACACCACCACGCCGGTGTTCTGAGGGAGGGGGGAGTGAGCCGTACGTTCTGACCCATGCACAGGTAGGACACCACCACGAGGTGTTGTTCTGAGGGAGGGGGGAGTGAGCCGTACGTTCTGACCCATGCACAGGTAGGACACCACCACACGCCGGTGTTCTGAGGGAGGGGGGAGGGAGCCGTACGTACACTCTGACCCATGCACAGGTAGGACACCACCACCCCGGTGTTCTGAGGGAGGGGGGGGTGAGCCGTACGTTCTTACCCATGCACAGGTAGGACACCACCACGCCGGTGTTCTGAGGGAGGGGGGAGTGAGCCGTACGTTCTGACCCATGCACAGGTAGGACACCTCCACCCCGGTGTTCTAGTGAGCCGTACACTCTGCCCATGCACAGGTAGGACACCTCCACCCCGTGTTCTGAGGGAGGGGGGAGGGAGCCGTGACGTTCTGACCCATGCACAGGTAGGACACCTCCACCCCGGTGTTCTGAGGGAGGGGGGAGTGAGAGCCGTACGTTCTGACCCATGCACAGGTAGGACACCTCCACCCCGGTGTTCTGAGGGAGGGGGGAGTGAGCCGTACACTCTGACCCATGCACAGGTAGGACACCTCCACCCCGATGTTCTGAGGGAGGGGGAGGGGGCAGTGTGAGCCGTAGTTCTGACCCAAGCACAGGTAGGACGTCACCAAGCTGGTGTAGATTCAGTCATTCCATCTGCTGGTTGTCCATCACACACACACACACACACACACACACACACACACACAGCAAATCGTCACTCGCCGACGATCCCAGATGCTGGCCATGACTAGGCTGTGGCCATGATGGAGAGGTGTGGTAAAAGGTTGCCGGACCCCTACGCACGTACTGATGCCTCGTAGATAAAACAACACGTGCCTTTTTTAAAGATACAAAATCCGTTAGGAGGAAAATAAATTCCACCTCTCCTCCATCCTTTTCATTCTACGGCTGCCATATACCCCTTCCCTCTCCCCCGGTTCCTCCCTTTTCCCTGTCATGTTTTGTAAATGCCATTGTTGTTATGCGCAAATCCGCCACACTTTAGTTGTCTTTGTTGTTGTGTTTTTGACAGTTGAAATTTGTTTTCAAAATGACTTCAAAAAAGCCACTGTAATCCCCCCCCCCCCCCCCCCATCCCACCCCCCACCCGCGGATGAAATTGTTCTCAAAATAACTTGAAAAAAAAAGCCACTGTAACCCCACCCCCCACCCCACCCCCGTTTTGCGATTCCACAATTTCCGATATTTCTCTTTTGTCGTCGGGGTTTGGAATCGCATAAAACCGGAAAAAAAAAACATCTGCTTCCTTCTTCGCTCTCACCACCTTCCTCACCCCTCAGAGTGACTTTATTTGAAAGATGCTGCTTCTCAGAACATATTAAAAGTACGGAAGATAAAAAGTTGAAGCCACACAACACCCATGCTTAAGTTGCAGTAGTTCGGTTTATTCTAAGACCTTCTTCAAACACGAACACTGGCAAACTGACAAACGAAACAAGACACAATTCTGTGATTGTGAAATGAAAACAGTTCACTGGAAAAAATGAGTTCACTGAAAAAAATGAGTTCACAGGGGAAAGTTCACACTGAGCGATGGGGGATGGAGGGGAAAGTGTAGGAAGGCACGGAGAAGAGGGAGGGGGTAAAAGGGAGGGGTGGGGTTGTTGTGATGGGTGGAGAGCAAAGAGTGGGAAGGGTAGATATGGTGGTGAAATGAGCAGGGAGCGGGAGAGACACTAAATACAACACCAGCCATAACAACAACACTGATAATAATCAGAAATATTACCAATACCTCTACCACCATTATCATGAGCAAATACATAAAGGAATGGAATATAGGAGGGTAGGAACGAAATTGAAAGAGGAGGGCGAGACGGGAAGGGTCTAGAGGTGTGGCCCGAGGTGGAAATAGAACAGAAGACCTAGGAAGATCTGGGAAGGGGGAAATGTGTATGTATGTTGCATACGTGTGTGTTTGCATGTTGTGTGTGTGTGTGTGTGAGAGAGTGTGAGAGAGAGAGAGAGAGCAGATGGGAAAATAGAGGGAATGGCAAATGAGGATGAACAAGAGATAAAGGTCAGACAAAAAGCTGGCATTGTGGGAGGGAGATAGCAAGAATGGAGGGAGAGGACAGGGGTAACATGAACAGAAAATGATTAAAAAAAAAAAGGGGGGGGGGGGTAACAGAAAAATCTTGCTGTGGTGGTGTGGCGGCTGAAGACTGCAGTCAAGGAGTCGAAGAAAAAAGACTAGAAAGAGCACGAATTGAGGGTGGCTTGACAATTCCAAACGAAGACTGAATGCAAAGGAGAAACAAAGTTGTAATAAAGTACTGCATACGAACGTTAATCGCAATCCATACAGATAGTGACATGTCGATGTTGATAGTCTTTGTGAGTCTGAAACACAAACAGTGAATTACAAGTTTCAATTCATTCAAACTACGGTTATGTATTCCTTCGCTTGCCGTCTGCAACATTCAGTCCATCAGGAAAGTTTGTGTGCAATTTGTAGTACCAGTACTTTTCTCTCCGCTTGGGGAAGGTTTTTTTTTTTTTCGGATTTGCTCTATCCCAGTACAGTTCAATCGTGCGTTCTGGACTATTGAAATGTCTTGCTGATAGTGCTTGCGTTTTGTTGTTAATGTCTGATCTGTGCTTGTCAGACCTCTGTCATAATGTTTTGCCACTTTTCCCTACATATTGTGGCATTTAAGACAGTCAGTGAGATAGCTAATGTTTGATGATGGCAAATGAGGTGATCATTGGTATTGAACTGTTGTTGGGTACGATCACTTGTAAAGTTGGATGTCTGAAGGTGTGTTTTTTAAAACATGTATTGCACTTTCTGCCTGTCTTGCCATGAAAGCTGCCATGTGAGACCTGACCTGACTGGTACACGGTAGGGGGTGGGGGATCTTGGAGGGCATCAGTAGACATTTCAAGCTGACAGATTCCTTTCTCCCACCACAGGTAGCACAGGGGACATTCGCCTGCTGGTGTGTAGGGTGAACATGGCTTGTTTTATCCACTTGGCCAGTGGCGAGTTGGCAGGATTGTGGGTCACTATACATGGAGTTCTGTTCTCTGTGGTACTTGGCGTGGAGTGGATGACAGACACCTTGGCAAAGAATGCCTCCACCAAGGTTTTGGGGGTACCCTCTCCTTGCCAGCAAGTTTGTGGCAACTTTGATGGAATTCCGTAGCTGTTGAGCAGATACGCCTGATACGAAGGTCCTGGCCGTAGGGGATGGTCCGCAGACAGTAATGAGGGCGACACGTGTTGAAAGGTAGCTTCATCTGGGCATCTGTGTCCTTGATGTAGAGGTCCGTAGTGATGTGCCCATCCAGGGTGGAGACGCTGACGTCCAGAAAGGTAATGTTGTCAGTGCCATGAGTTGCTATGAACTTGATTGTACAGTGTCGAGAATTCAGCCCACTGAACGAAATCGTGAAGCTGTTGTTCACCATGTGGCCAGAGGGGGACAATGTCGTCTATAAACCAACGCCAGAGTTTTGGCTGGTTCGTGGTGGTGATGTAAGCAACCGTTTCTCCAACCAGGCCATGAAGACCTTGGCAGTGGAAGTTGCCATGGGTGTCTCATGGTTTGTCGGAAGATTTGTTTGTATTAAATGTAAAGACACAATTGGAAAGGACATGGTTCACAATATCGGTGAGGACCGAGAGTGGTGATAAACTGACTGCTGTATGGACTTCATGATATATCTCAAGGATCTGTAGAATTCTTCATGTGGGATGTTGGAATGGAATGAAGTCCCACCACATTCACCGTAACCAGTAGTGCCTCAGGTGGAAGAGGTTCGTAGGCAGCTTTCCATTCTTCCACGACTTGTAGAAAATGTGTTGTGTCTTTCAGGTAAGATGGCAGGGTGTGTGCCATCAGCTGTCGCCAGTAATCCACTTATTGGATAACTGTTCTGTTGGTCCCCCTAAGCTTGACACGATTGTCTTCCTCGTGGTCTGTCTGCATTGTTGTTCATTAAAAGTACGTCACAAAGGCAGCGAAACAGTTGCTGGGCTCGGTGCTAGTGACCAGTTCACAGACACATTACAGGATCCACTCCGCGACTTGTAGCCAGTTTTGGTTGTACAGTGTTACTGCGAACAGAATATGATCACGGCAACATGTAGCCAGTGTGTAGCTGTTTGACGTTCATCAGTTCTCATGTTGTGTGTGTGTGTGTGTGTGTGTGTGTGTGTGTGTGTGTGTGTGTGTGTGTGTATTTATAGAAGCACATTCTTAGAGAAAATAGGACAACAGAACCATTATCTTGTATTACAGTACTGATCTGCGCCATGAAAGAAGGTCGCTTTCTTGCACAACGGAAAACATTTATACAGATACTTTATCAGGATGAACCTGTTCTGCATTCTCCCCGTTTCCCATGATGGCAGACGGAAATGACCCTGCCAGGAGATTAGAGAGCTCCTGCACTACACCAATACAATCAAGAACGACAACCCACCATGTGGCAAGGAGAGGAAAATGCAGTTTTCATGTTGGACCAGGGCCCGCGTGGGTTCAAAGTGCCAGCGTTCCACTTCAAACTCGGCGTTCAGCGACTGAGCCGGCCCGGCATTCTCTTTAAAAAAAAACAACCCAAACTAGGGCTTAAAAACGGTATAAATGCATTATTAATTATAGCCTTGACCCAAGTATACGCCTACTTGTTTGCAACTGTGTTTTACATATAACGGACCACACGCATTTGCGTCCGTGTACTTATACGCTCTCTTCTACGTTTGTACGTAACTACTGATGAAATATTCATCATTTTATGAAACTTCCACCTTATTTTGCATGTTATGGTTGCAGACGCAGTGCGAGAAAGTGAGCGAAAGAGGAATTCTTCAGCATTACGTCAATCAAGATCATCAAATTCCCAATCAACACAGGTAAAAAATGAGAAACTGAAGCTTACCGTTTGTAGGATTCTGCCGAGCAGGTGTTTGTAGACACAAGGAAGCAAGACAGTGAGAGTAAGAAGTAGTAGAGAATGTATGCCATTCAGAAAGTTATAATGTAGGTTGATGTAATGGACGAGTAGAGAATGTATGTCAATCAGAAAGTCATAATGTAGGTTGATGTAATGGACGAGTAGAGAATTTATGTCAATCAGAAAGTTATAATGTGGGTTGATGTAATGGACGATAGAGAATGTATGTCAATCAAAAGTTTAATGTAGGTTGATGTAATGGACGAGTAGAGAATGTACGTCAATCAGAAAGTCATAATACAAGTTGATGTGATGGACGAGCAGAGAATGTATGTCAGTCAGAAAGTCATAATATAGGTTGATGTAATGGACGAGTAGAGAATGTATGTCAATCAGAAAAGTTATAATGTAGGTTGATGTGATGGCAGAAGTGCGGTAGGCCTGTGTGTATTTACGTGAACATGACGTGCGAATGTAGATGTATGTGGTTATAGATCGAAAGTTGAGAAATTTCACTGAGCGCACATGGCCGTATTGGAGTGCGAGAGTGTTGGTGTAATCGCAAGGAATTGAGAGAGCCCACAAACCTTAGGCTGACTTTTGGACTGAGGAAAGGCTATAGTGTCAAACGGAATGAGGTTTTTTGGTCAGAGCATGGTGGTGTGTGTACGATAGCATGTACGCATAAATTTGCGCTTGAGATTTTGCAAGGCGACAGCTCGGATTTCCTCGCATAGATGAGGAGAGTTGGATACGGGGGAGTGTACTAGAGAGGTTGGGGGAGGGGTGGAAGTGAGGGAATGCGAGTTATCCTGATTATTTCCATTTGTTAACATTGTATGTAACCAATATTTGAATGGATTTCTGCTCACACACACACACACACACTATATATATATATATATATATATATATATATATATATATATATATATATATGTATGTGTGTGTGTGTGTGTGTGTGTGTTCAATGCCAGTGTAATCAAAGGTTTATGACAAGCTGATTTCAGTCAAAATTCTAGGCATTTAAGCTCAGTTGACCAACTCACATCTGCGGTATAAAGTAGTGACAGCCTGGACCAGCCGCTGTGGCGAAGTGGTTAGCGTAGCGGACTCCCGGCTGGGAGGTCGTGGGTTCGAATCCCATCAGAAGTCATGCGGGTTTTTCTGCCCCGACCGGCTCCTACCCAGAGAGTTGAGTTTGCTGCGGACTCAGTTGGGAAGACTGGGACCACACAGTCGAGTTTCATCCACTTAATGGATGCGTTTCTGAGAGTGTTGCTCAAATTTCATGACCAACACCGCAGGTGTCTGTATCTCTCGGGCCTGGTTGACGCCGGGATATATTATGAAAGGAAGCGTAGAGTACAGCCCTGTCATGTAGTCTCAGACCGAAATGGAAATCCGTAGCATCATCATAATCATCCTCATTCTCATCGATCAGCATAAACAAGTCTCAAATTCTGTGGCCCTTCATGCCCTGCTCTCATGGTGACCTCAGTTTCGATGTCCTCTCCACGTCTGTGGCCTTGGTTTGGTTCCGTCGGGGTCACCGATATCGGCGAGTCCATGGGGGCTGTTGTTGGACGAACGTGGTGGCGCCCTCCGGAGGGAGAGCTCACTCACGCCGGCTCCGCGACTAAGCAATTATTGTCGTCAGTAGGGGGCTTAGTAGGTGGCGTCTGCGTATGTTAGATCAGAACAGGCTCCACTGAACACCACTGAAGTGACTCGGCAGCAGTGCAGTGTCCCCTCCCGGTGGGTTGCCTCTTGACGACTTGACATTGACTCCGCCCTGTGGATTGTCGGTGCCGGGGCTGCGGCGGGGCCGACCGGGCCGTGGCTGTGGACAGGGTGTCGGAATGAGCGGCGTGGGTGCACTGCCTCTGAGGTGGCGCAGAGGTTGGGACAGCAAAAAAAAAAAAAAAAAAAGTGTGACAGCCTTGCGTGTACGCCACTACGCACACCTCAGTGCTTATATACATTATAGTCTTGAAGTTTTGCGTGCGCAAACACACGGATTTGAAGAAATAATGTAGTGCAAATGATGCAATTGTAGTCATGAGTCGTGGTCGACGATTGTCGAGTGGTAGAACTCACTGGTGCAAGGGAGGCAATCCAAGATGACCAGATGCAGAAACTGCGTGGAGTTGACGTTAGTTGCTATGGCGTCAAACATATTTTGACACGACGTAGATTTCCCATCAACATATTTATTGTCAGTTCCTTGTCTGCAATTTTTTTTTAATTTGCGCAGTTGGCTGTGCACTTCAGCCGACGGGTAATGTTCAAATTGAGGCTGCCATCGGAATCGCACCCATGGAATTCACTTGTTCAAGGACCTTTCCGTTTCTTGTTGCTTCCCTTGCATCGGCCCAGCAGACTAGTGATACCTTGCTTACGGCTGACAAGCCTACGTATCACGCACGCCGTTTAGTGTGCACATGAAATCTCACGTATTATAAGATAGAGACCTTTGTTATTTCGGTCATTGTAGAAGCTAAAAAAATAGGCCATATCGGTTTAGTTTGGGGCTTGGCAAGCTTTAGGTCATCTGAACACGCCGTACGCCTAATGGCGAAGAAGGTGCATGTGCTGTGTGTGTGAGCACGCGCGCGCGTATGTGTGTGAAGGATGGAAGAGAGATGGGAGTGCGGTGCGTTCCGGACGGAGTGTAAAGTGGGACAGGTGCCTGGTTTATGTCTAACCTGTCTAACCTGTCGCTCACCACGCACTGAACACGTGTAGACGTTTTTTTCTTCTTGATGCACGCACTCGCCAAAGTGAGCATGCGGGCCATTTAAAAATGAAACTGCTATAATTCCAAATTTCTTCTTGTCTGTTTCGTATTGCTGTAGTTGATCACAAAGTGGGGACATAAACGTGTCGCACACTGCACACACTTGCAGACACTCCTGGGCTTGACGCAGTTAAAGGGCATGGGGGGTTTCTGCAGCGCAAACACATAGGCATGTCCAAATGCGCATAAACGCCGACTTCATTAAATATTTCAGTTTTCTTTTGTTTCAGAGTGAACGGGCCTTTGCGAAATCACCACGAATTTTACCGTGCGTTTCATTGTGGAAGTTCTAAAGACGTCTGTGAACTGTTCTGACCAGGGTGTGTCGGAGCTATGAGCCACTTGTGATAATGACCTGTACATATGTAAATACTGTGATGGTCTGTGTATGTATATGTATTATGTATGTTCTGTATATAATTATGAAATAAACATGATATATTTTATAAATTTGGCCGTCGTGTTTTGTTTCAAGTGCACTCCTTTACGCATTGCAGAGAAAAAGCTAAGCGGGGATGAAATTACAGTTTGGAGAGTCTCTTTAACATCTCGAAGCACTGTAGTGTCTCTTGTCTCACTTGGGGAGGCTGCACAAATCTAAGTTTTGAGACCACACTGTGCATGATTTTTTGATAAAAGCTGATGGATAAACGAATTACTGACTAAGATAAACTTCAGGTCTTGTTGCAACGACTTTGAAGATGTCCGATCTACACAGTAGCCCAAACGCACTGGTCAGACCTTTAGTACCTACCGAACATTGGTTGTGCATTATCATTATGTGTGATGAGTGTACACGTGTATGGGCACGGGTCCATTCGTGTTTGCCAGTGTGCGTATGCGGTGAGCGAGCGTGTGTGCGCGCACGCGAGCGCTTGTGTGGGTGCATGTGATTTGGGGCTTGTGTTAGTATGCTTCTTTGTTAGCATGTGCGTGTGCGCGTGCATATCCGCTCGTGTGTGTATGCATGCACATGCGCGTTTGTGTGTGCGTGCATGTGCCTTGATTGTCCGTGGGATATGAATGCTCAGAAGACTTAGTAGAAAGAATAAGAATCATAACCACCCGCACGCGCGCGATAAAAACAACAAACAGGCGCGCGCGCGCTTTCTACTTGCCAATATATACCACCCATATCTTAGGACACCCATGCATCTTAGGACTCGCCAATTTAGGCACCTGCATCACCTCACCGATGAAACACCCACCAGTGCACACATCAGCTATACACGCTGGCATCCCTGGGAAATTCAAAGTTGAATCTCAGTGACATGTCTGCTATTGGAAGGGCCCAATGTGAGTTTGTCCCTATCTCTAGTAGTGTCCGCAGTGTGTGGCCTGGAGATTATTTTACAATTCCTTGGTTGGCGATGTTTCTTGCCCTTCCTTTTTCTGGATGTGCAGTCACTTCCTCTCTTGATGATCCGTGCTGGAAGTTTAGATTGGCCAAGCTGTAATCCACTTGTTATCGTTGTCTTGTCTGCCAGTGCGTCTGCTCTCTCATTTCCTCCAAGTCCTGCATGTCCAGGGCAGTACATCCATACGAGTCTCTCCAATGGAAGTTGAGCATTATTTCATGCCAGCTGCGCATTATTTCAGGCCAAGCAGGACTTCCCATTTCCACTCTGCACTGTTTGAAGTAGGGTCATGGAGTCAGTGAGTATCCACGGCTTGCTCTAGTTGAACGTGCACGCGACTTGGCCCTGTCATTTTACGTATGCATTCACGTCCAGTTTGAAGTCTGATCTGGCTGAATCGTTGGGAAAATATCTCACTGCTGTATTGAGCAAAGGCTGTACCCACCACCTCTACCACCACCACCCTCTCCCATTTTGCTAAAGACGGCGAAAAAAAAAAACAGGTCAAAGCCTACGTGTGCATAACACACACACACACACACACACACACACACACACACACACACACGGAGGTGCGCAGGACACAAGGGGGTGGGGAGGGGGGGTGCCAAAATCACTCGTGAGTCGGATAACAAGTGCAGGTTAATTTATTTTAGCAAAAAATGCAATGACATGCCATGTGACTACATACCAAGAATGATGGTTTTAATATTTGACAGGTTTATTGGTGGTTAATCAACGCATAAGAGCACCAACAAACAATACGGTTAGAATAATGAACGTAACTGACGACGATTTTGATAGCCAACAGAACAGAAATGTCATTAGATGTAACTGATTAATGTACATATCAGACTATCGAAACTGAAAGCCGCTTGTCGGTGACGACTAGAATATGACAGAGCAGAAAGCGGACCATACGAGCAGCGTGTGGTATAGCTATGAACTAACTGCCTGTGAAGGTGATGTTTAACAGTTAATTGCCAATTAAGTCGACCAAGCCTGGCACAACTAGCTGTCTCTCCTCAAGGGGGAGAGAATTCATTCGTCCCCATACGCTTTTCGAATTTTCATCAAAAAGAGAATGGTTACTTTTGCCATCCCCCAACAACACCATCCCTATCTCACCCCCACCCCATTCATCTTTATAGTTCTTTTCTAGCAACCCGAAGGCACATTTTGCATCGCTAGGCGGAACCAAGTGAAAATTATTGTAAAGGATCCATAGCCGCTGTCGGCGCGCCGAACTGACCGACGATGCTCTCCTCCTGATATAGGTTTGTTTCCCTTGAATCTACATGACTCCGCAAGGGTCATGCTCACTGATGTCCCTGGTTATTGTATATATCTTTCGCAATCTTTATTTTTGCCCCATCTTCCTATAACCCTTTCCCGCCAGCGCAATGGAAACCAAGGAATAGGAATACCGCCGAATCGCAATCTTCATTATTCAGTGGCTCCATCTAGTGCAGGATGATTCCATTAAAGCTTCAGAGCGGGGAAAAAAAAATCATCCTGTTTCTTTTTAGTCAGTTTTATTTTCAAAGAGTCAACGACCGGCAAAGTCAAGCCATGTTTCAGGTGCCGGTGAATAAGAGATTAAAGTGCACAACGACGCATGACGTATTCGAACAGTAACCATTTCTGGCAATGAACGCTCGATCTCTTTGCCATGGACACCTTTTTAAAAGAAAAATTCCTATCATCTTAGACAAAAAAAAAAACGGCAAAGGTTGCTACCAAACCTTGTCACGCCCCGACCTACTCCTGTCCGTTCCCAACGGACTTGCATTATCACAGACATCATAACTAACCCGCATGGGAAAACAGATAAACGGAACTTAACAGGACCGCTACAACAAGAACATTGGTGTTGGCTTCGGCAAAAATAGTACCTAATTGAGGAGAGAATGGACGTCAAATGGAGGACGATTCCTTGGCTGACTCGGCCATAAACATAGTCACAAAACTTACCATTCAGTTAGCACACTGACGCGCGTGCACATACACGCAAGAAGCATGTATTTTGTAAACGAGTGCAAAGACATACGAGAACGAGAATCATAATGATAAGACACAAACGCGCGCGTGCGCGCGCGCGCACACACACACACACACACACACACACACACACACACACACACACACACACACAAAGGCGGAAGAAAGATGGGAGATGGGTTGGGAACACTGGAGAAGAAGCCATTTGGGAATAGTCAACGATGTGATATCGATTTTTTCCTACTTGATCTGCAAAATCGAATGTTGTACTCACTTTTATTCCCGGAAGAGGGTTTTTTTTTTTTTTCGAAAAAAAAAAGCAGCTCTGCAAATGATTCAAAAACCTTCATTCCGTCCATTGACCATCTGCCCCTACCCCCACCCCTCCCCCAATATGCAATGATGTACAAGGCAATATTCCTGCGGCGGCGTCCATGCATACTATGTCATAAGTCCTACAACATTAGTGAAATATAACACAAAGCACCAAACATATGGGTATGGTTAAATGGGAAAGTAAAGGTTCAAATGTGCAAACAGATTACCAGAAAAAAAAATCAAACTAAACGAAGAAAAAAATATAACGATTTCTTTCGCTCTTACTCCCAACAAACACCTCTTTCCCTCAAATGTCATGAACCGTTTGGTCGCTTAAAATAAATTATTGCGGGCCCTCTAACAAAACAAAAACAACAACAAAAAACAAAAATCAGTACATTACAATGAACAACAACAAAAAAATATTTTTGACGGAAAGCTGCTCTTGCACAAGAGGAGACAAGAAAAAAATAAAAAAAAAACATATCAATGACGCTCCAACATTGGAAAACACGATGCAGTTAGATTGGAAAAAGTGAAGGTATGTAAACAAATCATTCCTTCAAATGTAAGATACTCACAGACTGTGCCATTTGTGATTAAGAAGATGTTATGACGTCTTTTTCTGGCTTCAAACGATTTTGGTCAGTTTCTGATGTTATGTCCCATAAAGAAAGCAAAAATCACTCAAGTCCTGACGTTCGCAGTCTTCGGATGGCAGAGTGAGTCACACCAGCCTTCTTCCGATTCCCGTTTCGCCCCCCAGCTTTTTGCACACAAGCCAATGCTTTTCCCCACTCCTCCAAGTTTACCTCACAGTGGTATGCTTACACACGCTGAGGACTTGACTGCGATCCCTGCTTACACTATCCGGCCAGCAACGTTCAAGTGAACTGTTCGCAGAGATCGCCCGCCTTGCACGTGCATCCATGGATTAGCTGGTGTGTATTTGAAAGGTATCGGCTGGATTGAAAGTCATGTTTCACGTAACATAAACGTATCTCTTGATGGTTAATGCAACTGGTCGTGCTCGGCTGGGAACAAAGCTCTCAACACCCGCTGTCGGCTACTTCACGAAACTGTCATAGTGCAGGGAACAAAATGGCTGCCGGTTACTTCACGACTTTGTCATTATGCATGGAAGAATTTGGCGGAAAAGTCAGCGCAGGTAACAATTCTTCCATCGTGACGGTGACTTCGCAAGGAATTACTGACGAAATGGTAGTGGCGGAGATGAAAATGGCATGAACGTACAACTGTGACACCCTTCACCCAGAACATATGGGAACATCCAATTCGGGCTTGTAAACACGATTCCGTTTTACGTCTGTCTAGAGTCAACTGTTGTCCTTCGTGGGAGGACTCACCAGTAAAACCCACTTTCCTCAAGAGGAATATACCACATATATGATACTCTTTGACACTTACCACTTCAAGAGAGAAGATAATAATCCATCCACGCCATTTTCATTCCACTCCTTAATTTCAAATCTTGCCAAATTGTCTTCGCTACTCCATCACGGTAATGTGCCCGCGAAAAGCGCAATCAAAATCGAATACAAATTATTTTCTCGAACACCTTCATAAAAAAACAATGAAAATAATAGCATCCACAATTTTTAACACGCAGAGAAAAGAGTAACTCATTTCTGGTCTCACTCTGTTTTCATAATTTTGACTCATTCTGTTACAGTAAATCAAACTTCAAAGAAAAAAAACAATCAACTGATTACAAAAAAAGAATATGTGATTACAGCCAAAGCAATTTTCAGCCTCTGTCTCTGTCTGTCTGTCTGTCTGTCTCTCTCTCTCTCTCTCTCTCTCTCTCTCTCTCTCTCTCTCTCTGGACAGAGCAACAACTATACACTCTCATCGCATAGATATCAACGAATTCATCCCTTCACGTTGATGTGGTTAGTAGCAAGAAAACTATCCCACACAAATAATGATTACATAACGATTTTTAAAAAGGGCAAACGTCAACGTACATGGCGATAAGAAGGTAAACACTGAAAGCATCAAACGTGGAGACATGACATAAGAAAAGGGAAAGAAATGAAAGACTACGCAAGGATTAAACGATCTAACTACAGCCATCTGCAATAAGCCAGAAAATGCACAACTTAGGTAATACACTAACAATAGAGAAAAACAAACAACGCACTTAATATATAAAACGCAACATAAACGAACAAGTAGAGAATGCAGACACATAACAAATATGAATCGTCTTTAATTACTTCCAGAACTACTACTCTGTTCAAAAGCATGGAAGAAGAGGCATGCAGAGAACCACAGTTATCTTGCTAATGACGCATCACCATGTTTTATCATCACCACCATCATTATTATTATTATCATTATTGCTGTTATGTTTTTAAAATGAGAGAAAATTGCAGCACCGAAGAAAAATAATGCTCTTACGCAAACTCAAACAGAACTCCCAATTTAATGCATCAGTCTTGTTATAATTCTCTCTCGTTGCCAGGGCAGGTAACAACTTTCTGGGAGGCAAGCGTGGAGCCGGCCCCAGATTGTTACCTCGTCAAGTAATGGTGCATCTCCCTGGAAACTGATTTGGTTTCCCACTGGCAAAAGTTGTCTGGGATTTCCAAATCTTCCCGCATTTTTAACCCCACCCTTATCCATCATCACAACAGCGTTTGAATGGAAAGATAGAATCAAGTTGAACATTGTGTGTGTGTGTGTGTGTGTGTGTGTGTGTGTGTGTGCGCGCGCGCGCGGCAGGGGCAGTTTCAACAGGGGACAGGATAACGTGTGATCGAGCTTTGCACGCGCGCACTTAAACTTAAAAAGGAGGATATTGGCTGTCACAGCCTTGCGCTCTGGAAATGGCATTACTCCTAAGGCTCCTCCCATGTACACAGCAATATCTAGGTTTGTCCTGAGGCGAGCAGTCAGTATCGGGTCGTCGTAAGGCACCTCATCTGAGTAAACACTGCTCTGTGGCCAAATTACTTTGGTGATGATGCTGGTGGAACCAGCTCTAGCCACTTGTACATGGACACCCTCAACTTACCGACAACAACAAGGATTGGTCAGTGGCGGAGCCAGCGTCAATGTGCGGCCCCCTCGGAACGTATCATCCATGTCCGTGGAACAACGCTCTCTCTTGGCCAGTACCGAGAGTGGCCGATGAACGATGAGGAAATTCACAGTTCTCCCTGAACACTTACGAGCAACAGGACGTAGCAAAGTCGCTTTTCGAGAGCAATTACGACCGGTACCGATGAGTTACACACGAACATGAACGTGCAAAGGAAATTCAAACAGTTCTCCCTGAACCTTATGAAGAATCAACAGGATCCTCAAAGTCTGGCCCTCTTCTTCTAAAAATTACGTCAGTCTACACTAAGGTATCTATTGTGCAATGTCGGCAGACCACACTAAGGTATCTATCCAGTGTGCAATGTTTTCAGTCCACACTAAGGTATCTATCCACTGGGCAATGTTGTCAGTCCACACTAAGGTATCTATTGTGCAATGTTGTCAGTCCACACTAAGGTATCTATTGTGCAATGTTGTCAGTCCACACTAAGGTATCTATTGTGCAATGTTGTCAGTCCACACTAACGTATCTGTCCAGTCCACATTGTGCAATGTTTGTCAGTCCACACTTAGATCTCTATCCATTGTGCAATGTTGTCAGTCCACACTAAGGTATCTATTGTGCAATGTTGTCAGTCCACACTAAGGTATCTATCTATTGTGCAGTGTTGTCAGTCCACACTAAGGTATCTAAAGTATCTATTGTGCAATGTTGTCAGTCCACACTATGGTATCTAAATGTTGTATATCTGTCTATTGTGCAATGTTGTCAGTCCACACTAAGGTATCTATCTATTGTGCAATGTTGTCAGTCCACACTAAGGTATCTATCTATTGTGCAATGTTGTCAGTCCACACTAAGGTATGTCTATTGTGCAATGTTGTCAGTCCACACTAAATTGTATCTATTGTGCAATGTTGTTCAGTCCACACTAAGGTATCTGTCCATTGTGCAATGCTGTCAGTCCACACTAAGGTATATGTCCATTGTGCAATGTTGTCAGTCCACACTATGGTATCTATCTACTGTGCAATGTTGTCAGTCCACACTAAGGTATGTCTATTGTGCAATGTTGTCAGTCCACACTAAGGTATCTGTGTATTGTTGTGCAATGTTGTCAGTCCACACTAAGTATCTGTCTATTGTGCAATTTTGTCAGTCCACACTAAGGTATCTATCCATTGTGCAATGTTGTCAGTCCACACTAAGGTATCTGTGTATGTGTGCAATGTTGTCAGTCCATACTTAGATCTCTGTCCACTGTACAATGTTAATCCTTTATTGCTACCTTACCCTCCGTCTCCATCCATCAACATTTCCCTGAGAGACTGACTTAACACGGCCTTTGGATCTTGTGACATGGCCATACTAACGTCTTAACTCTTCTTTCCTTGCCCGATTTCAGCAGATCTCTTGATATGGCCCAGAGTGCCTTTGGGATGGTTTTACGCGCGCTTTTTCATGTGTTATATGATCGGTGTCTTTGATGTTTAATATTCTACAGTAACACCTCACGGGCATGACCTAGATTCTTCTTTTACAGATCTGCTTTGTCGGCCCGTGTCTCGCATACATACAGGAGGATGGGATATACAGGAGGATGGGATATACCATCGCATGTAGGATCTGATCTACAGGAGGATGGGATATACCATCGCATGCAGGATCTGATCTACAGGAGGATGGGATATACCATCGCATGCAGGGTCTGATCTACAGGAGGATGGGATATACCATCGCATGCAGAGTCTGATCTTGGTTTTCACGGTAGTCCTTCCACGCAGATTTCAGTCTGACGGTGCTGATGCTGTCTCTGCTGTTCTGGAGAATGTCTGGTTCGGACCCCTTCTTGCTAGTGATAGACCCACGGTTAATGAAATGGTGAATAGTTCCTAGGTTCTGGTCACTGACTGTCCTATCAACAGTGATGGTGTTGGTGTCGCTGTCCGTTCACCTCCTCTTTCCAGCGCCGACTTCATGCCGTGTATGGTTGGCGTTTCATCCGGTCTTTTAACAGATTGGCGAATTTTTGTAAACTGCTTGTCAGACCATCGATGTCATCTGGAAAAGCGAAAGTCCGTGATGGCTCCTCTTCCAGTGCTGACAGTCCTGACCTGATCTTGAAGCAGTCGTGATGCTTTGCAAAGCACAGGCATATCAAGTAACACGAACAAGTGAGCCACTCTATTCTTCCTCTCCACACGTGGTGGTGGAAAGCTGCGGCCATTTGAATGATGAACACTCCCTGTTACGTTAGCATACTCGATTTTCTTTTCAAAGAAATCTGGAACCGCGTGAATTTTGGAAGGCAGTTTCTCTTAGGGTATGTAAGGCAGCCTCGTCATGTAATGGCTGCGCGGTATTGCTTCCACCGTTTCTTTTGGTTGACAAAATCAGAGACGAATCGTAGGAAAAGAATCTGTAGATAAAAAGGACCCAAAGGACAACGAGAAAGCCACTGAAAGAACATAGGACCTACGGCTGGACTGAAAATTAAACACAAAGAGGAAGGATGTTTTTTTCAGGGAAGAATAAAAAATGATGAATTGATGATATATGCAATCTAATCCAGAAAATCAAAATTATAGTGTGATTTTATCACACAAAAAATGACAAACAAATGCTTTACATGAATCGGGAAAGTAAATTTAAATTCCGAGTCTATGACATTGAAGACAGAAGGAATGTAAAAGATGTGTATTGTGGGTACATACTACACAAAATGAAAAACTATGATTGTGTACATTTTACAGTTACATCTTTATGAAAAGGCAGCAGGCATGTTATGACCCCGATTACTTCGTGGTTACGTGAAACTTCAGCACGCGTCGACAACAGCAATGGCCCTTTCAAGATTATGATAATCGATTATTTTTGTATTCTAGGAGTAGGTGGAAAAGTGTGGGAGACAGGCAGCCCTGGCGAACACCAACCGAAGTATGCAAGCACCCTGTAAACAACATCGCCTACGAATATTGCTCTGCTCGCTATGAAGCACAGTTGTTGGATGGCGTTGACTCGCTTCTTCACCGTCTCCAGGGTGACCCATGCGCCTTCCGCCAAACTCGGTTGAATGCCTTCTTGAAATCCATGAAGACGCTCTGGAGGCCACTCTGACGTTTGAGGTACTTTTCCTTATCAGTAGTTAAATAAATCCAACAATTTTGAACATGAAGAATGCCTAGGGCTGTCGACAACGCCTGATATTAATACAAATCCCAAGAACTGTTTCGCTGTGTCCATTTTCATTTCAAGACCGATTCCCAGCATGGTGGATTATCACGGCGGTTACTGTGGAGGCAGCCCAGTGTGAGAGTCAAGCGAGAA
>JADBJO010000617.1:433517-438517 GCA_016801955.1 Conus betulinus | reverse complement strand
AATAAGAAGGGTTGATACCCATGTCAATAGAAGGGACCCATGTCACCGTCATTGAACAGGGGTGTCAATACGAAGGGTTGATGATACCCATGCCAATAAGAAGGGTTGATACCCATGTCACCGTCATTGAACAGGGGTGTCAATACAAAGGGATGATACCCATGTCAATAGGAAGGTTTGATCCCCATGTCACCGACATTGAACAGGGGTGTCAATACGAAGGGTTGAAACCCATGCCATTAAGAAGGGTTGATACCCATGTCACCGACATTGAACAGGGGTGTCAATACAAAGGGATGATACCCATGTCAATAGGAAGGGTTGATCCCCATGTCACCGTCATTGAACAAGGGTGTCAATACGAAGGGTTGATACCCATGTCAGTAAGAAGGGTTGATACCCATGTCAGTAAGAAGGGTTGATCCCATGTCACCGTCACTGAACAGGGGTGTCAAATATCTGTTCACAGGCTGCCTCATAACTGAGGTCACAGAGGATCTGGTATGCAAGATGTCGTCATCGCTTTGACGTCACAAGCAGCCATCACGCGAACAGCTGTCGCCGACTCCACTCATGAATGACGTGTACAAGACCATAGCCTAGCGCCATCCTCAAACTGGCTTTGTGAAGGGTCATGACAAGACGACGTCAATGAACTGGTTCCACGAATGGCCGTACATCACAAAGCAGCGTTACTGTCGTCACTAGTGATCATCGTTCACGAATCATAGATGACGTCATTGACGCCATCACTGCCATGTTGGGGCCAGTTTTCTACCAGGTGTGCATATGGGGAGACAGAGGGCGGGTCATTAGGAACATTGGATCAACATAACTCAAAGTGCAGTCTTTGCTTCCCTGCGAAACTTATTACAGAGTGTCCATAAGAGGGTGGAGTTAGCGAGTTATGAGGACATTGATACTGGTGGTCAAACACGCGTCAAAGAGCACGGCAACCCATCTGGCTGCTGACTGACAACGCCACGTGTCCCTGGGAAGCGGCCATCACAGATGACTCCGCCAATACATACAGTGCTGTCCACAGAACCCAGCCAGACATGCTGCCAGAGTTTCCGGCGAGGCGAGATGTTGGTGTGTGTATGTGGCAGAGATGTGCGCAGACGGAGAGAGGAGTGGTAGGAAGGGTGGAGGTAAGCGGGGGTGAGAGGGGGGGGGGGGGGGTCAGGAAGGAAGTTGTGGGAGGGGATGAGGATGAAGAGGGAGGGAAGGGGTGGGGGGGACGGGAGGTCGAGGATCACACCCGACTGTTACACAACGTGCTGTCCGCGAAGAAGCCGTCCTCCCCCACCGGTCAAACTTGCGGCGAATGAGCGGCGTGCTCTCCATCGTTTCCTTCGTCCCCTCCCCCCAGTCCACCCCTCCTCCACGCCCCACCCCTCCTCCTCCTCCGTCCTGCCCTCCTCGGCCTTAAGCAGCTCCTCCTCCTCCGCGCCGATGGTGAACTTGAACTTGCGGCGTCGGGAGGACGTTCTCCGGAGGAGTTCCTGGCTGCTGGGTCCGGCCAGGTACCCGTAGGGCTGCAGGTAGGGCGCCCGGCTGCCGCTGCCGCTGCTGTTGCCCCCTCCCCCCGGGGACACGCTCCCCAGCCCCACCACCTCCCCGTTGGCCAGCCCCTGGCCCTGGAAGTGCGCTTGACCCTGGTAGTAGTGGACGCCCCGTTCGGCGCTCAGCTGGGAGGGGAGCGGTCCATGGGACGCTCGAAGGAGCGGGAGCGGCAGTGAGCAATGCGAGGCCCTCGGAACGACCCCCCGCCACCCTCCCCCTCCTCCGCCTCCTGCTCCGGCGGCGCCTCCCCCGCTGCCGCCGACGGTGACCCCCGAGCGGTGAGGGTGGGAGATGTGGCTGTGGTCGCTGCTGACCGGCTTCAGGCGGTGGGGGCGCCGCTCGCGGTCCTCCCCGGTCAGCCAGTAGGTCATGACGTCCCCTTTGCCCTGCAGGACACACACAGACACAACTCTGGAACTCAACACGCTTTGCTATAGAGAGAGCCACAGCCTGCAGGACACACACAGACAACTCTGGGAACTCTACACGCTTTGCTGTAGAGAGAGCCACCAGCCTGCAGGACACACACAGACAACTCTGGAACTCTACACGGTTTGTTGTAGAGAGAGCCACCAGCCCGTAGGACACACACAGACACAACTCTGGAACTCTACACGGTTTGCTGTAGAGAGAGCCACAGCCTGCAGGACACACACAGACAATTCTGGAACTCAACACGGTTTGCCGTAGAGAGCCACAGCCTGCAGGACACACACAGACAACTCTGGAACTCTACACGGTTTGCTGTAGAGAGAGCCACAGCCTGCAGGTGACACAGACACACACTCTGGAACTCAATACGGTTTGCTGTAGAGAGAGCCACCAGCCTGTTGGCAAAGGAAGCATTTGTATAAGAGACACACGTTCCGGAGGTAAAAAAAAAAATTGAGAAAAGAAGCTACAAAACTAACGAAGCTGTAATGAGGATTCGTGACCAGAAAAGGGGTAAGCAAATAAACGAGAGATCGCATTGTCGTCTTTTCCATGCAACTACCGTACCTTTTTTTGTTAATATTTTGTGAGATTTTTTTTTAGAAAAGGACAATGCATAATATTTGTTTTCAATTAATGTTATTTTTTTTTTTTCAGGAAAACGTCAACGCATAATATTTACGTTTTAACATGTCGTTTCTTCATTACTACTTGTTTGTTGGGGTTTTTTTTTTTTTTTTAAGCGTGATGAAAAGCCATTGTATTGACAGAGTCATGAATCTGCATTCTTTTGGTTACAATAGTGCTGAATGTGTATATTCTTTAAACTTTTAAAAGACCTTTCAGAAACTTTCTTCAAACGATGGACAGACCATCAGAAAATTACATTTCGTCTCCTGTCATATTACAAAGTGGACAATAGATTGCATTCTCTGTGTACATTTTGTGCACTGGGAGGGAGAGGGAGAGATTGAGAGACAGAGACAGAGACAGAGAGAGAGAGAGAGTGAGAGAAAGAGAGACAGACACAGAGAGAGAGAGTGAGAGAGAGACAGACAGACAGACAGACAGACAGACAGACAGACAGAGAGAGAGAGAGAGAGAGAGAGAGAGAGAGAGAGAGAGAGAGAGAGAGAGAGAGAGAGAGAGAGATTAAACGTTATCGATAGAAATGCTTTCGCCGTGAATGTTGGCTGAAGTAACGAAAAAACAAACAAACAAACGAAAAAAAACAAACAAACAAACAATCAATTAATCAAACAAACAAACAAACCTAAAAAAAGCTTATCCTTTGATTGCGCAGCCGATAAACATATACAGAAGACCTGTAGGTTAAGTGTATCTAAACTTATAGGTTAGATAGCACGAAATACACCCTGTATATTTTTGGTGTGGGGGACGGGAAAATGAACCAAACTACAAACACGCCGAGTATTGTGCCACGGAACGCTGACTTAAGGCACAACGGAAAAGAGGCGTGACTTTCGGACAGATGTGTGTATTTCCGACCTCACAAACAATTGACCGGACAAAGGCAGAACCGCCGGGGTGGTCCTTTATAAGTCAGGTATTTTGACGGTTTAAAGACAGACACGGTCAACATTCATGTGTCCGTTTTGTTTTACGATAAAACAAGCCTTATTTAGCTATTTGGTGCGCGTGTGTATACGTGCGTGCGTGTGCACGTGCGCGTGTCCGCCTGCGCGTGCGTGCGTGTGCGTGTACATGTGGGCTTGGTTTTCAGCATTGCTGCAATATTATGTTCCGCTGGTACGGGAAATGAAGCAGACACTTTATTTCCGGACCAGTGTAAGTAATATTTGTACACGCCAGTGTCACGTGTCACATAATATGATGACGAACATCCTCTCCGGCAAGATCGCATGTCACCGGGTGAAGCGAAGCACTTGACTCTCTGAAACACCTGGGCTAGTTTACGTCTACTCCGGGAAGAACAACATCTCGGGGTAGCTTGAGACCAGGTCGACTGTGAAAAGAAGCCCCCCTCACACGAATGGCCCGGCCTGAACTCTTCGCACTCAAACGGGCCGCCGCATCCAAGTCATGGCTCCTAAACAGCCATCTGCCATCAGGTAAAACATTACGGGGCTGCCGGTACTCGAACCCGCAACTCCTGAACGTCGGACATCTTCAAGCCAAGTCATCTTGACACGGATACATTACCTGCAGAGCTATCGATTATCTAATTACTAAACTCGGTCAATTAAAGCCTGGTCAAGTTCACTTGCGACTAAACACTTGGTAGTTGAATTCTCATCATCGCTATCGATCACCTCACTACAGGGCGAGATGCATTTTTCTTTTCTCCCCCCCCCCCCCCCTTTTTTTTTTTGGTTGTATACAACAAAAACAATAATCCACACAACTCAAATTTAAGATTATCGCCAGTTCTAAAGACAGGATCTGTGTTTTACTGTATAAGCGTATTCAGTTGTCAACCATTTGCATAGTCGGTCCACTGCATTTCATTTCCGTCTTCTTCTTTCTCTTTGTTTGTTTTCACTTAAAATGCCATAAGTTCTAAATAAATACTTGGTGTATGTATTTTTGCACCCTTCAGATATGTGTCAATTATGCATCAAAATCTCTGCGCACTGTCTTCTTTCTGTGATTTCTCAACTTATTTGATTAAAATTCGATATTAAAAAAAAAAAAAAACAGGTCACTTGTGACAGTCCTCGACCAGGTTATAAGTCCTGTTTGAGCTGTCGCTTGCCATAGACGTCACCGCTGTAAACCCCTCTTTTGCCCGAATCCAGTGACTGGTGGGGGCAAACACATGGTAAGCATCACAGTTAGGCAGAACGGTCAGACCGAGGATGACCCGGTGCATACCTTCAGCTTGGTGATTCCACGTTGTCCAGAGAGTGTACCCTCCGAGCTCGTCCAGCAGATACTTGCAGTCCACCGAACAGTGGATCTTGAGGGCTGGAACAGTGACGCCATTCCGTTACGACTGCACTGTCCGTCTGCCTGTCTGC
>JADBJO010000617.1:426017-428517 GCA_016801955.1 Conus betulinus | reverse complement strand
AGAGATTTGTTTTTTCTTACAGCTTGACGCACAGGTGTGGTTTTATGCGTACTCATCATGTCCAGCAAATTCTTTTCGAGGACGTTCACACTGTTGCGACTAATCAGGCTGGATGAGCACACGGTAAGAGCAATCATGTTACCCGCCATCAGATAAGTCTCCAATCGAAAGCTACCACTCCATGGCCACGCCTGACTCATTGCCATGACGTCATCCACACCGCCTACACCCCTAGTCACTATCGTGACGTCACCCGCTCATCTGTACCAAGTTCATTCCGTCATGACCTTATCCGCCCTCCGCCCCCCACCCCTCTCTCCCCCACTTTCAGTTCACACTGTCCTGCCCTTACTCATCCCACCTACACCCAGTGGACATTGTCACAACCTCACCCACCCGATCTACACCCAATTGACATTGTCACAACCTCACCCACCCCATCTACACCCAGTGGACATTGTCACAACCTCACCCACCCCATCTACACCCAGTTGACATTGTCACAACTTCACCCACCCGATCTACCCCCAGTTGACACTGTCACAACCTCACCCACCCGATTTACACCCAATTGACATGGTCACAACCTCACCCACCCGATCTACACCCAGTTGACATTGTCACAACTTCACCCACCCGATCTACCCCCAGTTGACACTGTCACAACCTCACCCACCCGATCTACACCCAATTGACATGGTCACAACCTCACCCACCCGATCTACACCCAATTGACATTGTCACAACAGTTCAGTGGTTTATTTAACGTCTATTCACCATTGATGATATTAGACGAAAAACATCTAACAAGTCATTATTATCTAACTATGCTTAACAAAAACAAAAAAAAAAAACCCGCATCAAAGCAACTTGGCAATTGTTACAACTTCACCCACCCGATCTACACCCAGTTGACACTGTCACAACTTCACCCACCCCATCTATACCCAGTGTGCATCGTCACAACCTCACCCACCCCATCTACTGCCAGTTGCCATCGTTACGAACACATCCACCCCATGGCATATGAACTCAACCTAAACCCCGGCACGCACCAAGGAAGGAAACTATAATCCTGAAAGCCATCTGTTTGCTTTCGACGTGTGTTGCCACATTTTCAGAAAACCCTACCCGGGCGTTTCTTTGTGTCTATTTTAAGACCCAAGTCCTAGCATGCTGGGGAATCAGTTTACAAATATGGCGGCGGTTACCGGGTCAGCAGTTGAGAGTGTGATACAGGCAAGGGTGGTACCTAAACTGTACGTCACAAACAACGTGAACAAATAACAACAAAAAGAAAGAACTGCTTGACAGTGCTGTTTCAGATGAAATCTTGGCAAGTAAACTAAAGAGCATGTGCGACACCCTGCTATGATGATAAGCTGTCCATCATATTGTCAGTCCGATTGTCACCAAGATGAGTTTGCTGTACCCATCGCGACACGCGAGACCCACGAATCGCGCTGACGAACCTTCACGTCATACTGAATCCGCCCACCGTTACACAGCCAGCAACACCCCTCTCCCTCCACCAGCAACACCCCTCCCCCCCCCCCCCCCCCCCACACACCCCCAGCCTCCATAGGATTACGACGAATCCCCACACCGTCTTGAACCTTCACACCTGCACGAACTCTGTGCACCATCGTGAACTCATAAAACACCACGGCCCTTACACATACCACTCCAACCCCCACAATACTTGAATGCCCGCGCATACTACTGCAAACTCCATTCCACCCAGAACCCCAAACACCACCATACACCTGCAAGTGACCGTTAACTGCACACCACCCTGAACCCCAAACACCACCAGAAACTCACGCACCACCACAAACCACACACCACCCTTACATGTCCACTGAAACCACAAACCATCACGAACCTCACACACACACACACACACACACACACACACACACACACATATACATACACACACACACACGCATGCACGCACGCACACATACAGACGCGCACGCACGCACGCACGCACGCACGCACGCGCCACACACACACACACACACACACACACACACACACACGCAAGCAGACACACACACGCAGACACACACACACACACACACACACACACACACACACACACACACACACACACACACGCACGACACACGCACACACAAACCACGCCTAACCCCAAGCGCCAAAGAAATAATAACAATAATATAATAATAATAATAATAATAACAAATTGAAAAACAAGAAAGAATCAGAGCAAGGAAGGGAGGAGCGACAGTGAAGTGCCAGACCGGCGACCCCCAGAGACCATTCACACCTAGAGACGACTTGCTGCTGCCAGAGGCAACAAACAGCCCGTCACCTGCCGAACCGACCGCAGATGGAAGTTCTTCATCACCACCACCCCCCCTCCCCCCCCTTTCCTTCCCCACCCGCCATGACTGCTCCCCTTCCCCCAGCAGGGAGAACACCAGACAGGCCTGATCCCGGGTTTTGCCCGGTCGTGCCTGTGGACGCAGGT
>JADBJO010000617.1:411017-421017 GCA_016801955.1 Conus betulinus | reverse complement strand
ATTCGAGCAACGCTTTCGGAAAGAAGCATCCATTAATGTATGAAACTCGACCAGTCTTCCCAACTGAGCCCATGTACACATGAATGATAGAATATACCACTGCACAAATGAATGACAGAGTATACCATTGTACGAATGAATGACAGAATACAGCCCTGTACAAATGAATGACAGAATACAGCAGTGTACAAACGAATGACAGAATATATACCATTATACGAATGAATGACAGAATACAACATCGCACGAATGAATGACAATATAACATTGTACAAATGAATAACTGAATATGGCGTCGTGCAAATGGTTGACGGAATATAGCACTGTACAATCGAATGACAGAATGTAGCATTGTATAAATGGATCACAGAATATAGCATGGATAAATGAATGACAGGATATAGCATTGTACAACTGGATGACAGAATGTGGCATTGTATAAATGAATGACGGAATATAGCATTGTACAAATGAATGACAGAATATAACTATTTTCTTTTCCAGACTGTCCTCATTCTTTAAGTGAAAAGTATGGGTTTTAGAAATTAGCTGGCGCTGGCATGTCAGTCTGTCTGTGGCTGACCAGCTGCCAGGATTCTGCTCGTTTGGTCTGTTTAGTCGCCCCGCCAGATGGCGTGGCCTCGTCGATTATTTATCTTCCTTATGAATTATTCCGCCCCCTCCGGCGAAAAAAATTTTAGCGGCCCAAGGTCGTCGAATCAAATCCGCTAAAAACCGCAGTTTTCGCGGGAGTACATCGTTGTTGTCGCTTTTCTTACATCCTTGCACGCAGGTACACAGGGTCCCTTCACACACCCCTCTCCCCCCCCCCCCCCCCCCACATCCCAGAGACTCCATGGCCCCCGCCACCTGTAAAACCTCCCCGTCCACCCACTCTTTACCTCCCCTAAACACACACACACACACACACACACACACACACACGGTGCGGGATACCTGGGCAACATTTCATGCAGCAGTTCCTCCGTCTTCTTCTTCTCTTCTATCAGGAGGTCCGTGCGCGCTCCTCCACCAGCGCCTCCAGGTTGTCGGCGTACTTCTCCATCATGGCCAGCATGTTGTCGAAGATGTTCGACTTCCTGGAAGCAGCAAAACAGCGCAGGTGTGTAGCAGGCATTCCTCAAACATCGTTAAACCAAAGCAGACCACCCACACATACAAATAGGAGGGGGGATTCAATTGCAACCAATGCAACACTTGTACGCATTCTCGGGGCAGTCATTCATTAACCCACGGAAACTGTCCGCAAAATGGCAACAACACAACATGTAATGGTGCTCGAATGGAGCGTAATTTGGGAACAAAGGTGATGAAATAATGAGAAAGTGAACAAACTTGGAAAAGAGAAAGAAAAAAAGCTTGTGTTTAAAAAAATAAAACGCGTCAAGAGAGAGAGAGAGAGAGACTAAAAACTCAGACGCACACACTCAGGTCTCACCGCCCCCAAATCCGCTTCTCGTTCCATAAATACAGGAACCTCTCCTCACTGTCTGCGTCTGTCTGTCTGTCTGTCTGTCTCTCTTCTCACACACACACACACACACACACACACACACACACACACACACACACACACACACACACACCACTGGATAATGAAGTGTTTGCACACAACTGTGGAGGTCGGTTGGTGGTGGTGGTGATGGTGATGGTGGCTTGTGTTACGAGTATGCTCTCAAATCCGGGCCTGTGCACTGCTTTAGGTGGAGATTTTAGGTAAGGAAATCTGTGAAAAGGCGCATGATTTCACATCAAGTCTATTTACACTATCCAATCACATAGCAAGCACAATCAACAATCACACACACACACACACACACACACACACACACACACACACACACACACACACATCTCTGTATCACATAAGCAGGCACACTGGAACAAACCTTCCCCACACACACCAAAATAAAAAAAAAAGTCACTAGGTTGTCAAATGAACGGAACAGGCCAATTATACTACAGATGTTAACGACCCTCGACCTATCGGTCTTCTTCACGATCGCCCTTCAAACAGAAAACCCAACAACCCCTTCATCCCCACTCAAGCTCACCTCCTGTCATCAGTCAAATCGCCCGCACTTTCCATCGCTCTTGACGTGTGGGGAATATTCGCGTCGTAAATCATGTCCGCTGCGACCATACTTTACGTCGAACTTGGATGAGTGACAAAATTTCATAATCAATGAATAGACGTAAATCGCCATCTTTTAGATGTATTCATCCTGAAAATAGATCAGGGTGATCGTGAGATATGTTCCAAATCGACTTCATGACAAAAAGTGTCGTGGAAAAAAATGCTATGAAAAATGCCACATTTTACGTAAAACGTGTTTGTACGTCCCTTTTCATGATAAAGTGGTGACATTCTCGTGTCAATCCCAACAGGATGGTGAAATATGGTCGCTGTTTCTTGGTGTTTGCCTTTTTAGACAATGTTCGCGAATTGGATGGAGCTGAAATCCAAAGAAAATTCTTTTATATGCATGGAAACGCTTCTTAAATATTGACACCAAGACTCTAAATGCTGCGATTTATGGAGAATTCGGAAGACACCCAGAATATCTAAACTGGTATGTAAATGTATATATATTGGATAAAGCTAACGCGAATCGATAAACGTAGGATACTTTCTAAAGCGTACAGAATGTTCTTCTTGTTGTTAGCCAATGATGGTTGGAAGACATTGGCTTCCACAGTACGACAGTGCTTACATTTTTTATGGTTTTTTTGGGTGTGGCTAGGATAACCAGTGTGTTCAAAATCTAGCTGGGTATTTTAAAATGTTTTTAAGAGAGTACTGTTAATTGCAGATGGCAGAATTGGCATGATCATGTCTAACATGGTACCAGTGTCATTGTGTGCAGACTTTTTAAGACTTTTCGTGAGTTAGAATCACATATCAATACAAAAAAGGGATCGATATATTATGAGCACACTTGCTGCATTTAGAATTAGTGTTTCTGACATTGCTTGCCATCGTTTCAGATATTCAAACCCTGCCGACAACGAATCGACAGTTGGCAAGGAGAGAAAATCGTACCGGACATTCAGCTGACGCGAGAGGTTTTCACATGGAGGAGATGGCTGTTACAACAACCTTTTGATTGGAATCTAGATCCGCCCGGACTTCCTGTTAAAGGAAAAGAAAAGATATCACACAATTATACTTCACCTGAATTTTTGACGCTTTTGTATCGGCTTTTGTATCGGTCTAACTTTCAACGTGGTCACTGTGTTCTTATTTCGCGCGTAATTTAGGCGTGCTACAAATTTCGGACAAAATTAGGATTTTCAACGGCAAAATGTCACTGGAGTGACTATATCTCACATGAAGTATGGTCGCAGCGTCCAATTTTCACGAGAGTCAGGTTCCAGGCGACACTCCCACCAAGCGCGCCCAATGGTGTCCAATAAAGCTGTCAGTTCCTTTCACCCCTCATTTTGTCCGCACGGCCAGTTTGACAACGTTCACATCGTTTGTCTTCATTGCGGTGAAGAGGTTGCGAGGCCTTTTGTCATCAAAAACGACGGCTGGATAGTTTAAAGAGAGGAGGGGGAAGGGACACGAAGACGTGAAGGGGGAAGAGGAGGAGGATTTATGCCTACCCATTCAGATTTCAGTACCGGATCTTTTTTCCTTTTTTTTTTTCCCTCCTATATGTGGTTTGCGTCTTCACAGAGAGCATCAAGTACAATTCTATCTTTTTTTGTCATTATAGAAACGCCTTTAATTGCTACCCATCAATCTGAGCTGCAAGGCACCACCGCTTAGTGTATAGAGGCAGTGGAGAGAGCACCATGTGGCTGCCAGATACCGCGATACTCTCCTCCGCTCCTCTTGTCTCACGCCCATCCTGTTCAACACTCCTTCGTCTCCCTTTTAACACTGGACATCCAGACCACAGCGCTGCTGCTGCTGTGTGATTAATCCAAAGCCCAGACTTTTTAAAGTCAAACCCTCATTCTTTCCCTCCTGACTTTCATGCGCCCCCCCCCCCCCCCCCCCCCCCCCCCCCACACACACACACACACACACACACACATCGCGCCTCACAGCTCAGTACTATTTCAACATTTCCGACATCGAGGATGCTATCTGCGTTTTTTTAACAATCGTACACTGGCCAGCCTCGATTTCCTGCAGAGATCTACATCCAATCGAAAATCTCAACCAGAGCTTAAACAGAATATCTGGGCCGCTAAACGAAAGAACAAACAATACGAAAAACCGACACAACGCGCTTCGACCTATTGTCGTCTTTTGGCAGGACAAGTGACATTCAAAACCGTTAAAACGGACATCAGTCATTCATTTTTTTTTCGATCTCGGGCAAGAGGAATGTGAAAACGAAGGACCGCCAGTCAGTCACTCACCAGTTCTCTTTGATCTGGGTGCACAACTTGATCTTGGATGAACACCTTCTATTACGGAATGGAACTAAGGTAGCAAGGGAGGAGACACAGGTATTAATAACAATAATAGTGATAATAATGATAATAATGGTAACAACAACAACACTACTACGACAACAAACATAAATTTTCTGAAAGTCTCAAACTTATTTGATGTGCAGATTGGGACCACGGTTTCTTCTAACAAAGACCAGAATGGCCGACCATAACAAAGCGCGTTTCACTTCCGCCAAAGTGGCTCTGCTTTTGTTCCTCTATTTCTTTGTTCCTTAGCAGAACTGCATGTAAAACCACTGAATTCTAAAAAAAAAAATAAAATGTCGTTTGGGGTGTGGGGGGGTGGGTGGGGGGTGGGGGTGGGGGGCACATTGACAAATCACACACAATAACGGCGATCGTCTTATGATCAGCATTCAACATACACATAAATCAACTTTTTGCCAGCAATACAGAGCAGAAGGTGTATATCAACAAAACAGTGGCAGCAGATACAGAGACGGCAAGACGGGTGAAGAAAACAAAATCGGTCGAATTAAAATAATTTGTTTTATCTTAATCATCGCAATTCAGCAGTGTCAGATGTATATACAAATTTCTGTTTTTAAAAACTTGAAGATTTCATTTCCATATAAAAAAAATCCTGGACTTGTCCAGTTCGTATTTTTTTTCCGATCTTTAAAAAAATGTGTGCACTAATTTGCATTTAATTCAATTTACATTTACAGATAAACGATATTGAGGATCGTCTAGTCAAACGTTTGATCTGTTTTTTGCTTTTTATCCCCTAATTTTCCAAACAAGACCAGTTCCGAGTTGAGGCTCACCCTGGAACCTCTGCATTAATTTGTATTTTTAAAAGACATTTGCTGCATCACTCCGAAAATGGTCAGTAGCTTTGCATCTCTATCGACAATATTCCACAGTCTTCTTCTTCTTGGCGAACTGTACAGCCCTCACTGTTTCCAACATCTTTTTCTAGAATGCTGATAGTAATCATAATATCGTGGGAGATTGTAATTTAATTTGACTTGGGGGGGGGGGGGGGGGGGGATTGGGGGTCTGACTTCTTCATGTCTTCTTCTCTCCCTTGGCAAATGAGCTGATATTGAACATCAAGCTTCATTTGAGATTTCTGTTGTAATGGAATATTACCATTCTAGTCCCCTTCCCGCTTTCACTACACGCCATGCTTTCTCTTTCAATGGCTGATGTTTTGGATTACTTATATGCATCCCACGCGCCGCTAGGAAATTAACTTTGATGTATTTTTCCCCCGAAAACCTCTCTGTGACTAAAAAAGTCGCCATTATTGTTAAATATATCTTTAACTAAAAGCCGTTTTTGTTTGCCCAGGATTTGAAATACAAAGGTTTGCTAGCTACTCTAGATGTACTATCGTTGAAAAGAGGATCTACTAACGCTTTCTCTGAGCATTGCGATCTGGCTAATATTGTTATACTTCACATGGTAATCTTCGAAGACATCTCTCCAGAAATTAATGGACTAACGACTAAGAAATATTACAGGGCCGTACTTTTTTCATTGAATCAATATTTGAACATGCTGTTTTTACCCATATTGTTCCAGTTAGTGTTCTTAAAAATGGTTTTAACCAAAACTTCGCCCACGAACAAACTCAATAACTTTTTAGGGCGGATAGGTATTAAACGAACACACACACACACACACACACACACACACACACACACACACACACACAGTGACTCACAGTCCTTTCTGTATAGGCTTGAGGCGGGAGCGGACGGTCTTGAAGTCAGGTCTCCGGTGAGGGTCGTCGTCCCAGCATTCCTGATGAGCTCGGTCACCACCTTGGGCGAGGTGCTGAGCTGGGACAGGCGGGGCCTGAAGGGCACGTCCCCCTCCCGCCGCCTGACCCGGTCCACGATTTCTACACACCGACACAAAAGTTCACTGTGATTTTAATACACGTCATCATCATCTAAGCAAAGCAACTGTCGGGAGGTTCAATGGCCGATGACCTGCGTGTGTCGGGTCAAAACTAGCACCGTTGCATGGAGAGTAATAGTCAGATTTAGTTTTGATTTAAAAAAAAAGCAAAGTAGGAACAAATGAAACGATGAACACACACACACGCATACAAGAACGCATGCACGAACTCATGCACGCATACAACCGCTATACACAACGAGAGAGGAGGGGGGAGGAGGAGAGAGAGAGAGAGAGAGAGAGAGAGAGAGAGAGAGAGAGAGAGAGAGAGGAGGGAGGAGAGAGAGAGCAACTGCTTTCCACTTCGAAAAGTTCTATGTGCATCAGAAACCGGGACAAACTAAAAAACAAAAAGTGGAAGAAGCAGGTTGGCGGGGAAAAAAAAAAACGAACACAAACCAGGCACCATCAAAACACAGAAGTGACTCAGCGGAAAAGCGTCGTGTCCTCTTGTGGGTGGCCGCGTTGCGACAGGTGGCCCTGTTGTCTCTACAGCTCCCACAGGACCATCTGGGCGCGACTGCCTGCGTACAGGGGGTGGCCGGAATGAAAAGCGTGGGGATGATGTCGCTGTGGGCCTTCATTCCACACTCACGGCCCAGACCCCATCCCCAATCCACACAGTACCTCACTACCTCCCCCCTCATGCCCCCAGCCGCTAGACAGCTCTAAGAACTGTCTCTTCACGACAGACTCACTGGATGTAGACACTATTCATCGAAGACTTTGACACAAACGAGCCAAGGATTTGGACATCGGGAGAAAAATCGTACACACGCACACACACACACACACACACACACACACACACACACACACACACACACACACACACACACACACACACACACACACACACACACACACAAAGGAACATGGCACGAAAAGCAACGGCGTTTGAAAAGAAATCTTTACGACGAATTCACAAGAATGGGGCATGATCATAATGATGGCACAGAGTTTCCATTCTGGTCTGTGTCTGCACGACAGACAGGAAGTCTATGCTTTCTTTGGAATTTTTGCCTGCCTTCAGCTTGGTCCGCCAAGTACACTGGCTTGCAAACGCTGGGCAGAAACATGAGCAGCATTTTCAGCAGAGGAATCCTCAGAGTGGAAACTCGAATGTGTAGTTCCAGTCTTCCTGTTAATCAATCCTATCGCACCTCTCAACCAGGACCCTAAAATCCCACAGGTGAATCCCTGTGATGGGAATTAAACCCCCGACCTCACAGCTCGGAGTCCGCCAGCTGCAAACACTAGCCACCGCAGCCATGCCCCATTATCAAACGCATCTTGGGGGTTTCCTCGCTTCGGTCAATGCGTCAAACGTCATCCATGGGGTCTGCATTTCAGTCCTTAATTGTCATCAAAGGTAGACATAAACACGGCAGAGGAAGAAGGGGAGGGGGAGGGTTATGGAGCCGGGGTTTACTCACGGCCAGTTTACGATTTCCGGCATGACATGATTTGCCGCAATCAATCCTCGTCATCGTCAGAAACTTGTAAAGTCTTGAGGGCCTGTCTCCTTTCCTCCTACCTACTCTTGGGAAAGAAATCGGTGTCATCACGTATCGGAATCTGTCATCGCCATCCACCATCACCATCATCATCATCATCATCATAAAATTATCACCATCATTGTTATGATCAGCATCCAAAGGACAAGCACATCATGGACGAACATGTAGTCAGTCAGTCAGTCAGTCAGGCAATCAGTCAGAGAGACAGACAGACAGACACATACAGGCCGATGGATAGACAGGCAGACTGACAGACAAGACAGACTGACAGATAGACAGAAACATAGATGGACAAGACAGATAACACAGGCGCGAAAGGTTAGTTTTTTTGTAGATCAGACAAGCAGCACAGTTCATCGCTGTCAACATCTTACCAGTGTACTAGAGCAGAAGACATGTCTAAAGAGAATTTCTGTCATCTGGATGAGACGAAACAAAAGTGAAGACACGAATGGTACAGTTGTTTCTGATATTGCTCGACAGAAAGAATGTGAGAGAGCGTGTGTTGGAAAGAGTCAACAAAAGTGGGCTCTAATATAGACCTTTTGAGGCACTCCATGTACAAGGGTTCAAAGGTTCCATTCACATTCAAATTCAGATTCCATCCGTATACGTCCGTTCAAATATGTCTCAAATAACATGCATGCTGTACCCTGAATTCCAAACGAGCGCAGCAGACGAGTCACCACGTGATCTATCGCATCAAATGCAGCACTCAAATAAAAAAAAAAAAAAAAATGCTAAAACGGTAATCCGATCCGAATAGCAAGCAGTCAGGTCATTGAATGGTCTCATCAAAGCTGTCCCTGCTCGGTGGTTTTTAATCACATTCTGCTTAACATGCCAAAGAGCGTGTTATGCAAAATCAGGAAAATGCTGAATACTAGTCAATATTTTTCTATCAATTTTGACACAAACGGGAGATAGGCCGTGAGTCTGATTTTTTTTAAAGAGTTTTACAAATCATTAGTTAATTTGATCACAGAGTCATATAGCAATGATGAACTGACTACTCCTGGAAGAACAATGCCGTCCAGACAATCCACACGAAGGGCGTTTGACATACTACAGCCCTGTAAAACACAGAACAATGCCGTCTAGACAATCCACACGAAGGGTATATGACTTACTACCCTTGTAAGACATGGAACAATGCCGTATGTATAATCTACAAGAAGGGCATCTGACTCAGTACCCTTGCAAAACACAGAACAATGCTGTCTGCGCAATCCACAAGAGGGGGCATTTGCAATGAGCACTCATTCAGATGTTTCTATACGCCAGAAAGGACAAACGGAAGACACCTCAGTTTCCCCCCTCCACTACCCCCCCCCCCCCCCCCCCAAATAAAAAAAACAACCCCAAACAAAGAAAGAAGCATAAACAGCGTGTTCTCCACACCCAAGACCGTCACCAGCATTGCAAACCCCCAAGCACATCTTCATGCGTTTCAGGTCGACGGCTTACTTTTTTTGTTATCCTTTTCGCACACGTTTGTCTGGCGTCAGCATAAAACTGCTGTTTTTTCACAACAGCCTGGACCCTGAGGTCTGCATGAAATTGTTATGCGAGGATTGCTTTCAGCAGTAGTGGAAGAAACAAGAATGACAATTTTCGTTGTGCTGTATCCTCCTCCTCCTAATCTCATGCTCCCCCATCCCTTCCCCTCCCCTAAAAATATGAACATAGAAATGAATGAAATACGTTTAAAATATATATTGGCCTATAAAACAGTTTATGTAACGCGGAAGTAAAATAGCAGCATAGAACAATCCCACTATAACTCGAAGAAAAACACAGCGACGCCGAAATATCAAGCATCAAGACTTACTGAACAAAGTGTGAAATGTGGGCGCAATTATCAGATTTTCCGAAACGGATTTGCTTTTCGTCTCATGTTGCACGTGCAGCTTTTTCAGCTGCCGTAATTGAGGCTGTCAACCACTCCATGACGTTTAAGCGTCGTGAACGAGCCGTTTTTCGTCTCGTATTGCACGTGCACCTGCAAGGCCCGTCCGTAAGTTAGGCTGACACGCGCTCACCAAGCTTACGGTGCCACACGAGCAAGACAATGG
>JADBJO010000617.1:388517-396017 GCA_016801955.1 Conus betulinus | reverse complement strand
GAGGTCGAGAGATGTGTGACGATGAGAGAGAGAGAGAGCTGAGAAGACAGAGACAGAGACGACAGAGACAGAGAGGTACAGAGAGCAGAGACGAACAGAAACACAGAGAGACGCACGTATGCCGGTACATAATTCACACGCGCGCGAAGCCACAGGACAAGAGTGCGCGAGCGCACACACAAACCACACCAAAACAACACAACACACCACACAAACCACACACACAAACACAAACATACAAACAACACACAGTATCACCTAACACCACCCCACCCTACAAACGCACCCCCCCCCCGAGAAGCACGCACATACGAAATCTGTAGATCGATTCGAGATAGGGCTCCTCTCCGCCCACCCCAACACACCCCCCCTCCCCCCCCCCCCCCCCCCCCCCCCCCCCCCCCACCCCCACCACCCCCACCCCACCACCCCCGCCCCCCCCCCCCCCCCCCCCCCCCCCCCACCCCCCCCCCCCCCCCCACCACCCCCCCCCCCCCCCCCCACCCCCCACCCCCCCCCCCCCCCCCCCCACCCCCCCCCCCCACCCACCCCACCCCCCCACCCCACCCCCCCCCCCCCCCCCCCCCCCCCCCCCCCCCCCAACCCCCCACCTCGTTGTGCTTTTTTTTTTTCTAGTGACAAATGCTTCTCTGAAGATTATTTACATCAAGCTGTCGCGTATTACATGGAAAACGCCATTTGACCTGATTAATTGTCTGGAATTTCACTTTGCCTGGCGTTGTCAGTTTGTTCTTCAGCCATTTTTTTTTCTTCTTTCCACAATCATCAAGTTGATTATTTTGACACTTGCGTGTGGATGACCTTTTTTTTTTTTTTTATCCCGCCATGAAGACAGCCATACTCCAACTTCGGGGAAGGTGCATGCTATGTATGTAACGTGTCATCCATACCAACGGCCAAACTGGTCTTCTCTTCTTCTAAAGTTGGTGATAAGATTTTCCGTGTGTGCAAGATGTCGTGCGTGCGTTCACACACGGAACCTCGGTTTATAGTCTCATTCGAAGGACTGTATGGGGAATGGAGTCAGAACCAAAACGGCCCGGCGGAGATGCGACGCGCAACCCCCAAGATTATAAGTCCGTGCTCTACCACTGAGCTATTCCGGCCCCCCGGAATGCTCACAGACTTCTGTCAGCGAGGAAAAGTTTGCATCTCATTAAACCCCCATCCCCTATGCCACCACTCCATGCCCTTCTTCTTCTCTCTCTCTCTCTCTCTCTCTCTCTCTCTCTCTCTCTCTCTCTCTCTCTCTCTCTCTCTCTCTCTCTCAGTCGCTTTCTATCTGCCGCCCCTCTTCCTCGCTCAGCTCTCTCTGTCTGCCTCTGTCTTACTGTCTATGTCACCGTCTCTCTTTTTTTTTTTTGTGTTTTGTTTTTTTTTTTTGTGTTCCCTTTTTTTGTCCCAAACCTCTGCAACACCTCAGAGGGCGCCTGTTATGATCTAACATACGCAGGACACCACCTACTAAGCCCCCTACTGACGACAATAATTGCTTAGTCGCGGAGCCGGCGTGAGTGAGCTCTCCCCCCGGAGGGCGCCACCACGTCCGTCCAACGACAGCCCCATGGACTCGCCGATACCGGTGACCCCGACGGAACCAAACCAAGGCCACAGACGCGGAGAGGACATCGAAACTGAGGTCACCATGAGAGCAGGGCATGAAGGGCCACAGAACTTGAGACATTTTTTTTTAATGCTGATCGATGAGAATGAGGATGATTAAGATGATGCTACGGATTTCCATTTCGGTCTGAGACTACATGACAGGGCTGTACTCTACGCTTTCCTTTCATAATATATCCCGGCGTCAACCAGGCCCGAGAGATACAGGCACCTGCAGTGTTGGTCAGGAAATTTGAGCAACACTCTCAGAAACGCATCCATTAAGTGGATGAAACTCGACTGTGTGGTCCCAGTCTTCCCAACTGAGCCCGTAGCAAACTCAACTCTCTGGGTAGAGCCGGTCGGGGCAGAAAAAACCCACATGACTCTGATGGGATTCGAACCCACGACCTCCCCTCTCTCTCTCTCTCTCTCTCTCTCTCTCTCTCTCTCTCTCTCCTCTCCACGATAAGGAAGAACACACGCCAAGATTAAGGGCTGGCTAGTATCCTCCACAATCCGTAAGAATTCTTGCAGAACGAGGCATATTACCTCTCACCGCTTCATTCTTCGTATTACTCATTGTCCAAACAGCCACGATGTTCCGACGATTAAGCAGAAGCAAAAAGATGACAGAGCAGACAGAGAGGAGAGAGAGAGAGAGAGAGAGAGAGAGGAGAGGGGAGAGAGAGGAGAGAGAGAGAGAGAGAGAGAGAGAGATGGATGAGAGAGAGAGAACAAACAACGAACCGACAGTCACGTGTTACTGATATTCCTCTGTGCAAACCCGTTTTAGCAAACTGATCCCACGTAGCTTACAATGAACTGAACACCCACGACCCGATCTCATGAAACGTGGAAAACCATGGCACGCCACCATTCAAATCCTTTCTGTGATTCCCCTGACATATAAAGATCGGCGGTCAGCGTGTCAATGAAGGAACCAATGCGCGTTTCTTCACGTCACGTCAGTGCCAGACACGTCTGCAGTGAGAAGGCCTGCAAGCCTTCGTGAAGCACGTGTATCGTGCATGTGGTCCTGCCTGTGTCGGTGTCATGGTCGTTGATCCAGCTTTGGCTTCCGGAGGGTGGTCAGTCTGACACAAGAGAGAGAGAGAGAGAGAGAGAGAGAGAGAGAGAGGGAGCCGAGAGAAGAGCGGGAGAGGAAGAGAAACAGACAGACAGGACAGACAGGAGGACAGAGAGAGACAGACAGACAGACAGACAGACAGAGGAGAGAGAGGAGAGAGGAGGAGAGGAGAGAGAGGAGCGAGAGAGGTGAAGGTGAGGGGGAATGTAGAGGGGAGGGAAAAGGAGAGGCGGTGAGAGGGATGGGAAGAGGGAAAGGGAGAGGGGACGAGAAGAGAAAAGAGGGACCCAAAGGAGGGAGAGAGGAGGGGGTGAGAGGGAGAGAGAGGAAGAGGAGAGAGGAGAGCGAGGGTGAGCAGAGAGGAGGAGGAGAGAGAGGGCAGACAGAGAGAGATAGTTGAGAGGGAGGAGAGAGCAGGATGAGAGGCGATGGCGACAGACAGAGAGAGCGTGTGAGGAGAGGCGTGAGAGAGGGGGTACTGAGAGAGACAGAGGAGAAGAGGCGAGACAGACAGACAGAGAGGCACAGAGCAGGAGATGGGAGAGAGAGCCGTGACAGACAGAGAAACAGGCAAAGACTGAGAGTAGAGGACAAATAGAGTTTAAACCAAAGGGCAGAGGAATTAAGTTGATAGAGAGAGGATAGAGAGAGAGGAGCGAGAGAGAGTGGGAGGAGGTAGAGGCTGGAGAGACGGGGGGTTGGGGGGACACGAGAGGGAGAGGATGAGAGACGGAGGGATAGGAGAGGAGGGGAGAGAGAGCAGAGAGGAGAGAGAGAAGAGCGGAGTGGCACACAGACAGGCAGATAGACAATCAGACAGAACAGACAGATAAACACAGCAGAGACAGAGGGGTAGATGGATGGCAGACAGAGAGAGGTGGGGTGAGGGTGAGGTTAAGGAAGGTAGTGAGAGAGAGATAGAGAAAGAGAGAGACAGACAGACAGAGAGAGAGACAGGAGAGATAGAGAGAGGAGAGAGAGCGAGAGGAGAGGGAGACAGACAGACAGCAAAGACTGACATCAGTCAGACAGACAGACAGAATAAACAGACAGTGGCAGAGAATGGTAGATGGCAGAGAGAGAGAGAGAGAGAGAGAGAGAGGAGAGAGAGAGAGAGAGAGAGGAGAGAGAGAGAGAGACGGGGGGGGGGGGGGGGGGGGGGGGGGGGAGGGGGGGACGGGGTGTCGGTATTAAGGACATTTCAGCAACGAAGACAAGTTATTCACTCTCCCTATCAAAAACAGACTCGCTTCCTAAGCCCTAACTGCGACACTTTTTTTTTTTTTTCTAACTCCCTCAATTAAAAAAAAAAATCGCTTTATGAGCCTTAGCAGTATCTTCTCATCCATTTCCCAAGCGCAGACGTTCCGTTCTTTGCTGCTCCTAAACGTCATTCTGGCAGACCGTAAACTCAGCAGATCTGACTCCCCCCTAAGCTCGCCTCGTCAATGAAAGAACGAATCAATCAGGTACAAACAGGAAGAACAGCAAAGAAAGACGGCAGACGTTGAAGGAATCTTCACGTACACCCTCCGTTTCCCTCTCTATCTGCGCTATCCGTGTGGTCTGCCAAAGCTCCTCAGCTCTACCCCCCCCCCCCCCCACACCCCCCGCCCCCTCCCCTGTTAGCCCTGCCTCGTCATTTCTGTATAATTACGTTCATTTTATCTATTCTGGGAGAACAGTTCAATCACCCTCTTCCACCTCTCTGTCTACACACGTGGAAGCATTGATAAGACTTTTTGAGGAGAAAAACCAAAAACCGAATATTTCAATAAACTGAAATGACAAAAAAGATTGCCTAGGTGTCCGCTAATTAACAGCGTTCACAAAACATTATCCTTGAATAAAATGTGAAAGAAAAGGAGAAAAAAAAACAATGCAAAATGAAGGCGAAAAGAAGGGACATACAGAGAAAGAGAGAGAGAGAGAGAGAGAGGGAGAGAGAGAGAGAGAGAGAGAGAGAGAGAGAGAGAGAGAAAAGAAACAGACAGACAGACAGACAGGCAGGCAGACAGACAGACACAGACAGCGACACACACACACACACACACACACACACACACACACACACACACACACACACACATACATACATACACACGTGTGCGTACGCGCATGTCCGCAGAGATAGAGAGAGAGAGAGAGAGAGAGAGAGAGACAGACAGACAGACAGACAGATAGAGACAGAGATAGACAAACAGACAGAGAGGCAGACATACAGGCAAACAGACAGGCAGACGGACCGATAGTCAAACAGACAGACAGACAGACAGACAGTCAAAAACAGACAGTGATCATTCACTACCTACCCGCACTATATCGTGAACAAGTGAAGCTATGAACATGGAGTCCAGCTGCATATCTTCATTGGCCAGGATGTCCTGAAACGAAAACGACAAAGGAAGGCCATAAAAGGACAGGGAGAGAAAAAAAAAAGTCCCGTCTCCGTCTATCTAACACACCAGCATACCAACAAAACAATCCGAACGAAATGTCCCTGCAAACACCATCATGCCATGGACCCCAAGCACCATTCTTTTGTAGTGGGTGGTGTCGACGAAGACCACGAGACCAACGGAGCCTTTAGCTGGCTGGTTGAGTGTTGCGAGTGTCACCTTAACACCTTTGGTCATCGTCAGTTATCTGTGCTTGCATGAATGCCCCCGTAGCTTTAACGTATTCACTGCGCATGAAGGTAGGTATGTATACAAAGAGATGAACGTACACATGTACACACTCTGTCAACCAAGAACCGACTGATCGAATTAAAACCACACACACACACACACACACACGCGCGCACGCACGCACACGCACACACATACGCACGCACACACACACACACACACACACACACACACACACACACACACACACACACACACACACACACACACACGCACGCACGCACGCACGCACGCGCGCACACACACACACACACACACTCACACACACACTCTCTCTCTCTCTCTCTCTCTCTGTCCCTCGTGTGTAACAAAACACATGTCTATCAGTACCACGCGGACACCAGTCAGAACACCAGCCTTTCAGCCTGGAACGTGGAACCGTTACTGCAGACTGCCCTTGGTGCAGTAGGCCGTGACGATCAGGATGCTGGGGGAGTCGATGCAGGCGCCGATGAAGGGGTTGATGTTGTCGTGCCGCAACTCCCGCATCTGACACAGAAGAAGGAGATGATGGTGATGACTCCCATCGCTGTGTTACGCTTACAAACTGTATTGGTTCCACTCCTGCTGCTATTCACGTTTCCACCGTTAGCGATTTGTCTCAAGGTACGTTTGGTAGGGATCACGTTTTAGCAGCTCTTTACTATCATCATACCGCAGGAATCGTATGTCAGAGAAGTGTCACTTTACTTCAATAGTTTGAAACGTCTGTTCTGAACTATGGCATCATTTTACTCTCTCTCTCTCTCTCTCTCTCTCTCTCTCTCTCTCTCTCTGTGTCTGTCTCTCTGCTGCCTGTGTGTCTGTCTGTCTGTCTGTCTCTTTCTTACACACACACACACACACACACACACACACACACACACACACACACACACACACACACACACACACAGCAGTTTAAGTTTCATCTAAGAGGTGTCACTGCGTACGGACTAGTCCACATACGCTACACCACATCCGCTAAAATTTGGAGACAACATCGTGGATGATTTAACTCTGTCACACAGACACACATATACACACATGCACTATGCTAAATCACACATAAAAAAACATCGCTACACTACACTACACTACACTACACTACACTAAACTACACTACATTTCATTTCCTACCATCAATTCTATTCCACTTTACTCCATGCCATTCCGTGCCACTTTGCATTCTTCCATTCCACGCCTTTCCGCTTTACTCCACTCTCTTCCAGTCCGCTCTCTTCTACTTCATTTGATTTGTATTAAGTAATCATTGCCTTCCACTTTACTTCAACCCGCTCCCCTCCCTTGCAATTTACTGCCGTTCATTCCACTAACTCCCTCCCAATGCACTCCTCTCCACTCCACTCTCTCCTGTACTCCACTGCACTCCATTTTACTCCAGTCCCTCCCACCTCACTCCTCTGCACGCCACTCTCTCCTTCACTCCACTCCCTTTAATTCTAGTCCCTTCCCCTTTACTCCAACCCATTCCACTCCGCTCGCTTCCATTTTACTCCACTCCCTCCCATTGAGTTTCCTTCCGCTCAGCTCCGTTCCCGTCCCTTCCCCATACCTTGAGTTCACTCCCTTTCCCTCCAGTCCCTTCCGCTTTACTCCACTGCATTCCACTTCCTTCCTCTTTTACTCCACTGCATTCCACTCCTTTCCACCTTTACTCCACTCCATTTCGACTTCCTTCCTCTTTACTCCACTCCTTTCCACTTCCTTCCACTTCACTCCACTCCACTTCCTTCCACTTTACTCCACTCCATTCCACTTCCTTCCACTTCACTCCATTCCACTTCCTTCCACTTTACTCCACTCCATTCCACTTCCTTCCATTTTACTCAAACTCTACTCCACTTCCTTCCACTTTCTTCACTCCATTCCACTCCCTTCCACTTTATTCCACTCCATTCCACTTCCTTCCTCTTTACTCCACTCCATTCCACTTCCTCATTCATTACTCCACTGCATTCCACTCCCTTCCACCTTTACTCCATTGCACTCCATCCCACTGTCATTCGCTTTATTCTGCCTCAGTCCACTTCCTTTCCCCTTATACCACCCCACTCTTGTCCCCCCTTTATTTTCGTTCCACTCTCCTCCCCTCCA
>JADBJO010000617.1:373517-378517 GCA_016801955.1 Conus betulinus | reverse complement strand
ACACACACACACACACACACACACACAGAGATAAAACTCTCACAGATGGGAGGGATGCAAAGCTCGTGGTGTATCCACACACAGGTTGATCCAGGGGAGGTTTGCCGGCAATCCAGTGAATGGACTCGTTTTCGTAGAATTCAAAGGTCTGCACACAGTCACGACATGGTCCTCCATTTGAGTCTCATCATCATACACCACTGTTAACGACCAATCTGTCGCCCCTGCCCAATTTGTCGCCCGGCGACAGATTGGGCCTCAACACCAGGACCAATCTGTCGCCCATTCTAAGTTTTTGAGGGCGACAGATTTGGTCGAACTTCCCTGTCCAATCTGTCGCCCATTGGCCAATCTGTCGCCAACTTACCTTGCTCTCAATACGTTGATGTTGGGCCACAGTTTTTCTCCTTTCCACACTTTCTCTCATTTTAGGAGAAAGTGTGGGGACTCACTTTCTCTCACTTAAGAAGAAAGTGCGGGATTGAGAGAAAGTGTGGTCCTTCCCCTTTCTCACTTTCTCCCATGTAAAGAAAGTATGAGGGTGCCCCCACACTTTTCTCGATTGTGAGAGAAAGTGTGGGAAGTGCCTCATATTTTATTTTCTTTATTTATTCATTTTCAATTTCGTTGTTAGTTTCTTGTTTTTCCTTAACATCAAACTAAGAGCCAAATGATAATAATATCTAATAAAAAGTGTTGGAATGAGACAGGAGTTTATTGTTGTTTTTTCTATTGAATGGTCACATTGAGAAATCTTCAGAGTGCATAACCAATCAGTAAAATCAAACACGCAAGTGTCAAGTAGTTAAATCAACTAGTTATTAAATCCATATAAAATAAATTCACGCTGGAAAGTAGGCAAACACACAAAAAGTGTTGTTTATGTTACTTGGTAAGTTATATGGACATGGTATTAAACATTGGCATAAACGTTACCTGTCCAATATTTTTCCTATTGAATGGGGTGACCACGAAGTAGTTCAGTTATTATAAGATCCAAATGTTCACTACTTAGGCTGCGTCTGCTCTAATGGTAATTTTATAATATTCACAACCGAGATAACTACTGGTCAGTGCCAAAACCAGTGGTCAGCTTATGAAAATTTCACTATTTCACTGCATATTGGTGTTTTATAAACGCTTCTGTACAGCTTACAATATAGATGTCCAGTGGTCAACAAGACTGACCAGCAGTCAGTTTCATGTAAATTTAATATTTTCCTGATTTCACTTCATATTGGTATGTTTAGGCTTTCTTTTTTAATATAGAAGACCAGTGGTCTGCAAGAAAGACTAGCGGTCAGTTTTATGTCAGTTTCATATTTTCACAATCTCATTCTGTTGGATGTGTTATAGGATGTATATGCTTCTTAAAACGTAGTATGACTAGTGGTTAGCAACAATGACCAGTGACCAGTTTGGAAAACGTAATTGCGTACTGTTTATTATATGAATATTTCTGTGCTTCTTGTAATTTAGATGACCAGTGGTCAGTGACAATGACCAGTGATCAGTTTGATGCCAATTCCATATTTTAAAAACATGTTTGACAGACAGAATATTGTTGTGGTATGGGCGATTCTCTGCTCCTTACAACGCAGATGACCGGTAATCAGCAAGAATGACCAGTTTTCATTGTGATGTAAATTCCATGTTTTCTCTATTTGATTGCATATTATTGTGTGATGAGCATTTTTTTCCCCCCTACCTTTCATGACCTACATAACCTGTGGTCACTTTGATGCAGCATCTATCTATCTATATTTTCAATATGTACGTCTCCTCTTAATATGATGTGGTCAAAATAGGTTGTATAGATTCTGTATCAAAGAGATCATGAACACCACTGAACTGACCATGTACAGTAAAACTCAGTTAATTGAAAGAGCCTTTGAACCACCTATGGATTGTTAATCATCCGAATTTAAAAGTATCCGCGTGTTGAGTTAATCTAAATTTTTGCCGAATCCAAAACAAACTCAAAATAAACCTAACAAACTGAAATTAACTGAGCAAGTCAAGGAGTAATCCCAAGGAATTTCAATTAATTGGGCTTTGTTTGCAGCATTGGCATTACTAGGAACCGAAAAGGACGAGAGAGAGAGAGAGAGAGAGAGAGAGAGAGAGAGAGAGAGAGAGAGAGAGAGAGAGAGCGTGGACCTGGGGTGGGTAGAGGTTTTACGAAAACCGCTTTTAAAGTGTGACATTGTTTTAGGACTTGTTCAATGTTCCATTTTTACTTTTCTAGAACGGTGGTCTTTTTTTTTTTCTTTTCATGTTTAAATGTATTTTCACGTCATTTTTGTTATTGACGTGGGCCTGTATTCACATCAGGATGGCATGGGGCCAATAGAATTTAACAAGATTTTTGGAAGAGCTTCTACACTGGCATGGTACCAATTCTCATGCTATCTCAATGCGAATACAGACTCTGAGTATTTTTATATTGTTTTTATTTCTAGTTTTTTTTTTCTAGACAAAGAAAACGTGCGCGACAGGTGCCTGCCAGAAGCGACTATCACAAAAGGAATTGGTACAATAAACCCTCACACCAAATTAGAAGAGAACTGGCCCCAATACCCTGGAGTTACAGAAGCCGCGATTCTTTATTACCCCGCAACAGGAGTAATAACACTCCAGCTTCAAAAGTAGTTCGCTGACGCGTGTTTTTCTATCTGCTCAAATATTCCCTCTTCCATCATGATGTCTTCCTTGCAAGGTCTATCCCATCAAAATATGCAACACCCGGGCCCAATCTGTTGCCGGGCGACAGATTGGTCCTGGCGTTGAAGACCAATCTGTCGCCGGGCGACAAATTGGGCAGGGCGACAGATTGGTCGTTAACATACCACTCCTTTCTCAACGGTCGTTATAGGGACCCCACGAGAGACATACAACTAGCGGTGCTGGCATTGTGTGGCTGCTTATCAGAGCTCTAGAACAGGCCTTGGACAATGTTTAGCCAGTGGTCAATGCTGCTTCAAAGAAAATTAGCGCTCAGTCACATTAATGCCAAGTCCTTATCGTAGAGCAACAATCACAATCATGGTAAACAGATTTGGCTTGTATAGAAGCTCTCTCTCTCTGTCTGTCTGTCTCTCTCTCTCTCTTTTTTGTCTATCTGTCTGTCTCTCTGTCTGCTTCCCTCTGTTTGTTTGTCTGCCTGTCTGTCTGTTATCTGCTTCCATCCCTGTCTGTCTGTCTGTCTGTCTGTCTGTCTGTCTGTCTCTCTCTCTCTCTCTCTCTCTCTCTCTCTCTCTCTCTCTCTCTCTCTCTCTCATTCCCCTTAGTTACAACTTCAAAGTTAACTATCGGTGAACATTTTGTGTATTCCATCTTTATAATCCCACTTTCCGTCAGCGGTATTAATGTCAAAACATGACTGCATTTCCCCCCATGTATTTACACACGTGACCTTACAGCATCATCCAAAGGACCAGAAGGATGGTAGTTTGTGCCGATGCTAACTCCGAACAGCAGACTTGTTTTTCAGCCCGGCTGCCAACATTAAGAATGGAATCCCGAACCTTGAAACAAGAATAAGTCTGATGCCTTTACTTAGTAGGCCAGCCAGGCCTCCAGATATAGAGAGAATCACGACATTAAACAACACTTGCCAGTAAGTCGTAGTTTAATTGAGATTATTTAGAGCATATTAGAGTGATGGGAAGGAACATTCACATGAGATGTCGAGAGCGGGATCATGGAAAGTTTTAAACATGGCTGACCTCCTCAGAGTACAAACTAATTAAGGGGGGAGTGTAAAATATTACAGGTAGGAAGGGAGGCTACGTGAATATGAAATTTACTCATATACAATTACTCATTCCGTTCTGCTCACCGACAATCGTTTTGCGTCCTACGTCTGGCTGGTCTGGCTCCGACTGGCTCCGATGTACCCGCGCTCGGCATCTTATGTGACCAGGGATGAACCAATCGCTATGCGAGAAACAGCTTTTGGTTCATGAAATATCTACTATCTTGATGAAATCTTCTAGATTTTGTGACAACTGTGGGCGGGAATGGAAGAGAAGGGGGGTGTGTGTGGGTGGGGGGGTGGGGGGGGGGGGTGGGGGGGTGGCAGGGCTGAACCACCTCACATTCACTGAGTAGCATTAATCCCAAACCCTGTCCCCCCATCCCCTCCTTCTCCACCCTCTTCCCACCTCTTCGTGCCCTCCCTCATCCCCCATATCCACAGCTTGTTGCAGTCTGGTTCTATCAGAAACCCCCAGTTGTCCGTTTGGAGAAAAATTGGTCCCCTGGAAGAATTCGGGCTGCAAACAAGGCTTGACTCATCCTGCGGCAATGCCAACGCTGGTTGTTCTAGCAGAGGTAGCCAAGTCACGTCGGTACGGTGGTATTAAGAAGTGCATTTGTTTCTGGTCTACCATTCACAGTCACTCTGTGCCCTCTCTGACCATTCCTCAGCGGCACGGCCAGACTGATTGAGCGTTCCACTCCCCAACACAGGCCATTATACCATCCTCCAGCCAGTCCTCCCGAGGATTGAGGGCAAGAACGCCAAATTTCCAAGAGACATCTCAGCATAGTGTATTGTCCGTGAACAGCATTTCTACACAGGACCAATTCCAATATGCATGGACCTAAGCAGCAGTCGTCTGAAGTAAGTAGTAGCACAACTGACTTTTCGCACTTGATTATACTCTAAGAAAATACGCCAACTTGCTCGAGCAAGAATGAGAAAGACAGATAGAAAGAAAGAAAGGAAGCAAAGAGGGAAGAGAGAAAGAAAAAAAAAAAAAGAAAGAAAGAAACTTACAAAGTAAGAAAGAAAGAAAGAAAGGAAAGAAACAAAGAAAGAAAGAAAGAGAGACAGATAGAAAGGAATGAAAGAAGAAAAAAGAAAGAAAGGAAGACAACAAACAAACAAACCGAGAAAGAAAAACAGACAGAAACGAACAAATAAACAAAAAACGAAAGAAAGAAAGAAAAAACAAACAAAGGAAGAAAGACAGAAAGAAAAAAAGGAAGAAAGA
>JADBJO010000617.1:358517-368517 GCA_016801955.1 Conus betulinus | reverse complement strand
AACCTCCAGATGCATGACTGACTAAAGAATCAGTGGCATAGTGTGGAAAAAAAAAACAGCAAGGAAACTGAAACATATACTTTCAACCAACGCTCACCACCACCACCTCTTCCCTCCCCCCTTCCCCCCTTCCCCCGCACCTCCTCACTCGCACGATTCTATCAACAAGCGACCGACCACCCCAAGAAAGTGTAGACACGCGCGCAACGGAAGATCTCAGGATTATTGAAAACTTATCTCCATACTCCCTACACAAGCAGCAAAGTGTGTGTAATTTCAAAAGAAAGATACACTGATGTTAAGGAGAAATTCAACCAAGATGAATTTCTATTTCAATGTTAGAAATGTGTAAGCGTAAAACTCTAGCTTGCTTACGCGGCCTGATTCCAGAAACAAAGACGGGTTTGTCTGGCTTCTCGTGTCGAGAGCTGAAAGCGTGGGAAAAACCTGGATCACTTCACTGAATGACATACCTACTCTGAGTTGTCTGAGAATTCCGGTCAGGTTTTATGACAGACATAACGCATAGTGTATTTGGATGTGGATGTCCCTACACATCTGTTCAATCCGATTCGTCCCAAAGTTTCTGGACAAATCGATTCGTCCCAAAGTCCATTTGGCGACAAATCGACGGTGTACTTCATCTTTTGACCGTCCTTTGACCCGGTTACTTTCTGCTTGTGTGGGTCGTTCTCCTGTTGTTTTCCAGCGACTTTGTTTTGTTTTTTTTGGGCCGTTTTCCTGTTGTTTTTTTTCTTCTGGAAAACTTTTGACGTATTGTTTCCGTGGAGGAGGAGAAGAGGGGAGGGGAAGGGCTGAAGACATATGGCTGAAGAAGGCCTAAGAGGTCGAAACGCGCCGTGTTTTTGTCTTGTAACTGTGTTTCATTTTCCGGCTGCTGTCACCTCAATTTGAACTAAACTTTTTCCCTGGTCACAATTTATGATATGCCATCTTTTTTTGTTGTTGAATCAGTATTGAAAATTGTCACCATGTCCGTTCTGGTGACTATTTATGACATGCCATCTTTTTGTTCTTGTTGTAATCAGGTATTGAACATTGTACACATTGTCCGTTCTGGTGACAATTTATGATATGCCGTCTTTTTTTTGTTGTTGTAATTAGGTATTGAAAATTGCACACATTTTCCGTTCTGGTGACAAATTTACCATATGCCATCTTTTCGGTGTGTCTGTTTTAATCAGGTTCTTGAGAAATTCGGTGACTTTTTGTCCTTTCTGGTGACAATTTGTGATATGCCATCCAGGGAAGGCTGTTGTCAATCAGGTCCCGTTCCCTTGTACCCAGGATCCGATAGATCAGAGAAGGCCTGGTATGATATGCCACAGTTTTGTTGTTGTAATCGGGTATTGAAAATTGTAGATCATTGTCCTGGTGCTGGGACACAGTCCCGTTCCCATCGGACCTCAGGTGCTGTTTTCATCAGGGGCGTTTGGTGCTCTAACACAGTCCCGTTCCCTCGGACGGAGGATGCTGATAGATCAGAGAAGGCTGGTGCTCTCAACACAGTCCCATTCCCTGGGACCTCAGGATGCTGAAGGGCCAGGGAAGGCCTGGTGCTCTCTACACAGTCCCGTTCCCTCGGACCTCAGGATGCTGATAGATCAGGGAAGGCCTGGTGCTCTCAAGACAGTCCCGTTCCCTCGACCTCAGGATGCTGATAGATCAGAGAAGGCCTGGTGCTCTCAAGACAGTCCCGTTCCCTCGGACCTCAGGATGCTGATAGATCAGGGAAGGCCTGGTGCTCTCAAGACAGTCCCGTTCCCTCGGACCTCAGGATGCCGATAGATCACGGAAGGCCTGATGCTCTCAACATAGTTCCGTTCCATCGGGCCTCTGGATGCTGATAGACCTGGGAAGGTCGGACGCTCTCAACACAGTCATGTTACATCGGACCTGAGGATGCTGATAGTTCGGCGACCACGCCATTCTTTGTTTTCATTGTTTGTTGATCACATTTGGATTTGTTGTGTTATGATTTATCTCTTCTTTTTTTTTCTTTATTTGTTGACGTATGACATCCTTTGGAAATCTTGTGTGGTCAGCTGAGCCATAATAATATACACTGAAAAAAAAAAACCCGAAACACAGCAAACATACATAAAGCACCTCCCTAACGATAGAATCCGATATGAAATTCATTTCATTTCACCCGTTTTGGGATATGGTGCAAACTTGGAAGACAGTCATTATCCTTAATTGAAGATAAGTATTATTTGAAATAGTATAGACAGTCACGAATAGCATTTTTGAAAAGTTACAGATAATTCTCATGTATATTGACCGAGAATAGCATGTTATTCAAAAAGAGGACCGATAAAAGAATATTCCTTAATGTGCTGTACTCGGATACATTCAGGAAACATTTATTTCGAAGTACTGCTTACATTATCACAAAGGTCAAACACGGGACACACTTTCATATGTCGTTTTGACAGAAAATGATGACCTAAGACTTCATAATTTTGGGCAACCAAACGAAAAAAAAATCACACACCTCATTCATAATGCGGCCTCTACACGTTTGTTCTTCTCTCTCGACTACACATGCTGTCGCCCTTTTCTAATTCAAGCTTATAGACTATATGAACGAAATTTCGTTTATGCAAAACTTTACAGATCTGGAAATTCTGCAGTATATTGTCTGTGTAGAAAGCAGATTTTAAGTTTGTGTCTCTCGGATTTGATGTAAAAAAAAAATCACACGAACGAATGAACACAGAAAACAAACAAACAAATACAAAGTTTTGCTGAACGTTTGACCAAATCGGGCACGTATAGTACACCAACTTTCTTCTTCTGAACAGTTTTCGTTTTCTCATGACAGTTTTTGGCAAAGACCTCTTGGTGACCTAGCTAAACAAAGTTAAGGGGAAAGACAAAGGCACGCACATTATTAGGTTTAGAGCTCCGTGTCTATTTCGGTATTTCTGTAACCGTCTCAGTGCGTATATCGTTTTATTTTTCTTTTGTCCATCAGCCTGTGTCTCTGAAATCTCGTGATTTCGATCTCTGGTTACTTTGTCTCTTGTTGTCTCTGTCTGTATCTTTGTGTATGCATATGTACTGCTTCTCTCTGCGTACGAAGACGAAGGACGAGGGCTGTAAACGATGCTGTATGCTCGCTGGTGGCTGAAGATGAAAGTGATATCTCACCCTCTGTGTCTGTTTCTTACTGCTTTATTCAACTCTCTGCCTTTGTGTGACTGCATCTCCCTCCCTCCCCCCCTCTCTCTCTCTCTCTCTCTCATAAATGAAAATACAGGCAAACGAGTGAAACGTTATACTATGAACATTCTTTCCTTTCAGTCTCTTTCTGTCTTTCTCTTTCTTTTTTTTCTCTCTCTCTCTCTCTCTCTCTCTCTCTCTCTCTCTCTCTCTCTCTCTCTCTCTCTCACACACACACGCACCTCCTCCACACACACTCCTCCATACACACTCTCCCTCCCCTCTCTCTCTCTGTCTGTCTGTCTCACTCTCTCTCCCTCCCTCTATTTTTTTTTTCCATGAATGAAAATACAGACAAACATGTAAAAGGATACACTATATATATTATTTATCTCTCTCTCTCTCTCTCTCTCTCTCTCTCTCTCTCTCTCTCTCTCTCTCTCTCTCCCTCTCCAGAGTAAATGTACTGACAAACATGTAAAAGGGCGTGTCTCTCAGTACCATTAATACCCCCCGTTTCTGTCAATCTGTTTGTCTGCCTTGGAAAAAAGGCATTCGCTCAATATTATTTTACACCTACGTCATTGCCTGTCTCTGTCTCTCGATGTTACTTTTTCTCTCCATACCCCCCCCCCTCCCACCATCTCTGTTGACAAACCTTTGCATCCAACAAGTCCGATGGGACCTGGACATCTTTGGGGATACGCCAGGCGAAGCATTAGCGAAATGTTTCACGGGACATCCCTTTGACCCGTTCCACTGTGCACGGGCATAATGGCTGAATTGTTCTTCCAAACTGTAGTGAATACAACTGACGATGTTTGTGACTTTCAAACAATGGTCATTGATGGGTCATTGCCGGAGGAGCGAGGGAGATCCAGAACGGAGAGTTATTGGAAGAATGATTTTGTAAAGAGTACGGATTGAGCTGCTTTGGAGACAGATCTTGTTTTCATTGCTATCCTGTTCAGTGTCACCGTGTGACGTGACAGATCTTGTTTTCATTACTATCCTGTCCAGTGTCACTGTGTGACGTGACAGATCTTGTTACTATCCTGTCCAGTGTCACTGTGTGACGTGACAGATCTTGTTTTCATTACTATCCTGTCCAGTGTCACTGTATGACGTGACAGACGTTGTTTTAATTACTATCCTGTCCAGTGTCACTGTGTGACGTGACAGACGTTGTTTTCATTGCTATCCTGTCCAGTGTCACTGTGACAGATCTTGTTTTCATTACTATCCTGTCCAGTGTCATTGTATAGCGTGACAGATCTTGTTTTCATTACTATCCTGTCCAGTGTCACTGTGTGACGTGACAGATCTTGTTACTATCCTGTCCAGTGTCACTGTATGACGTGACAGATCTTGTTTTCATTACTATCCTGTCCAGTGTCACTGTGTGACGTGACAGACGTTGTTTTCATTGCTATCCTGTCCAGTGTCACTGTGTGACGTGACAGACGTTTTCATTGCTATCCTGTCCAGTGTCACTGTGACAGATCTTGTTTTCATTGCTATCCTGTCTAGTGTCACTGTGACAGATCTTGTTTTCATTATCATCCTGTCCAGTGTCACTGCCTGACGTGACAGATCTTGTTTCCATGACTATCATGTCCAATGTCACTGTGTGACGTGACAGATCTTGTTACTATCCTGTCTAATGTCACTGTCTGACGTGACAGATCTTGTTTCGCATTACTATCCTGTCCAATGTCACTGTCTGACGTGACAGATCTTGTTTCTCATTGCTATCCTGTCCAGTGTCACTGTCTGACGTGACTTATCAGAGTAGAGTTCAAATGAAAGTGTGTTTGGGCTTAGGGATCAGACCAATCAGGCAGTCAGTCGTTCCCCTGACCGCTGGGTCCGTGGGGGGGACGTGATGAGGCAGCCGCCGTTTCTCTCCAGGCTCTTCTGTTGGTGACTGTCGTGAGGAGATCTGACATGGTCATATTGGTCCAGCCCTTTATATTGTCGTACCAGCTCTTTCTCTGCCGTCCTCGTCTGCGCAGACGAGGATCAGACCAATGGGAATCATCAATTCCTTTCAATGTGTTCTTTTCAGATCAGCTTTTCTCACAAAAATGATACGTAATACCAGGATATGGGTCGTTGTATGTTTACTTTTTAGTTCTGGCGTATGCATATGGTCTATTCCCACCTCTCTCTCTCTCTTTCTCTCTCTCGCTCTCTCTCTCTCTCCCCAGCGGCAGCCACAGCTGCAGAAACAGCAGCAGCAGCAGCAGCAGTAGTAGTAGTAGTAGTAGCAGTAGTAGCAGCAGCAGCAGCAGTAGTAGTAGCAGCAGCAGTAGTAGTAGTAGTAGCAGCAGCAGCAGCAGTCAGTAGTAGTAGTAGTAGTAGTAGTAGTAGTAGTAGACACATTGCTATTTTTGTTGTTGTTGGGATAGTTTTATAAGCAGACATATTGTCAATATTTCAGAACATTATATTGACCCTGATTTACAGAGAAGAGAAGAAGAAGAAAGAGAAGAAGAAGAAGAAGAAGAAGAAGAAGAAGAAGATTTATCTTTCTGTTACAATTCACATTCATTATCTGAGATATTTCCAAGCCTCAAGAGCCCATGCGTGTACAAGTTAGGATTTGTAGGTTCAAAAGAAAAATAGGTAGGTGAAAAGTTTTCTTTCTCACCCATCAGTTCCTTTTTTTAAGATCTGGCAAACTAGGAATCCCTGGAGACTGTACGGCTGCTGGTTCTTGCATTCAAAAGAAAGTGATAAATCCCAGGAGTGTCTGTCTACTTGACATGAGGCATGTTCTGAATCTTCTTTTTGTCTCATTCTACCCCTGCCATTTCACACACACACACACGCACACACGCACACACACACACACACACACACACACACACACACACACACACACACACACGCACACACGTACACACACACGCACACACACACACACACACACACACACGTACACACACACACACACACACACACACACACACACACACACACACACTTGTATCAGCTCCATGTTCTCTCCCCTACCCCGTCTCTTTATATTTATCGATATTTTATGTTGTTTATTTTTTTCTTAAGTCACTCATAAGCATTTCATTTCATTCAAATGTATGTTGTTTGTTTATTTTTTCTGAAAACACTCTTAAGCATTTCATTCCATTATGATGTATGCTGTTTATTTTTCTGAAATCACTCTTAGGCATTTCATTTCATTATGATGTATGTTGTTTATTTTTTTCTGAAATCACTCTTAAGCATTTCATTTCATCAGATGTATGTTGTTTATTTTTCTGAAATCACTTTTTTCATTCCATTATGATGTATGCTGTTTATTTTTCTGAAATCACTCATGAGCATTTCATTCCATTTAGTTCCACTTTTCAGATTCCCTGCTCCCTCCTCTCGTCTTTTCTCTCTATTCCTCCTGTTTCCCCCATCTCTGCTGACAAGACTTTTACATCCTTCAAGTCAGCTGGGACCTGGACGTCTATTGGGGAACTGCAGCCCATGCGTTAGCACAATGTTGTTTTACTGACTGACGAACAGACATTCCCTTGACCCGTTGTATTGTGCGTAGGAATAAATGCTGAATTGTTCCTGTAGACTGTGAAAACGCAAAGTCGACAGTCTGTCATAATGATGCTTGTGGATTTCTGACAACGTTGAAATGTGAAAGGGTGAAAGGGTGAAAGGTCATGCTGAGTTGGAAGGGAAAATAACTGTGAGTTGATTGGGAGAAATGATACAAACAGGGTGTACAGACAGAGCTGCTTTGGCGACAGAACATATTTTCATACTCAACGTCCACCTTCACTGTTTGACACGACTGATCAGAACTGAAATCAGAGCTGAGCTGAAATAGGAAATCTTGGGCTTATGGGTCGCACCAGCACAAGTTATTTTTTTCTGCCTGTGTGTCTTTTGGAATGCGGATCAGGTCAGATCACAAAAGACAACATGTAATACCCTGATGGGAGACGTTGGACGGGTTTGTGTCCTTTTGTATATGCTCCTGTGTTGTGTATATGCTGTCTGTCTGTCTGTCTGTCTGTCTGTCTGTCTGTCTCTCTCTCTCTCTCTCTCTCTCTCTCTCTCTCCTTAGCCAAAATTCCGAGGTTCACCACTGGTGAACGCTTATGTATTCGGCCGATCTTAATCTTCCTCCCCCCCCCCCCCCCCCCCTTCCAATCTGCGTCATCTACGTTGATACTTAATCATGACTGCATTATTTTTTCATGAATGTGTTTACGCACATGACCTCGCTTTCAGGCCTCATCTTACAGAATGGAAGGGACTGTAGTTTGTCTAGATGTACGAGGAGGAAATTTCATTCAGTCTGGAACTCTCGAAATAGAATCAAATCCCCCAACCTTGGAACAAGTGTCCGTCTGACGCCTCATTCAATAGGCCAGCCAGGCCCCTAGATGTGGAGATAATTTCGGTTCATGAAACAATTATCGCCTTGATAAGATTACTAGACTTTGGGGCAGGTGCGGGTGGAAGGTGGGAGGGAATGGGGAGGGGGTGAGCTATATCACGTTCAGTGGGCTCTCAATGGCATTACTCCAGCGCCCTATACCCTCCTCCCACCCTCTCGTTCCACCTCCTCCTGTCTGCCATCATCAAACGTGTCCATGCTTCTTGCAATCCAATTCTATTGGAGATTCCAGTCGTCTGTTTGGACATTGAGGATTCCCATCGTCCCTCTTTGGACATTGGGGATTCCCATCGTCTGTTTGGACATTGGAGATTTCCATCGTCTGTTTGGACATTGGAGATTCCCATCGTCTGTTTGGACATTGGAGATTCCAGTCGTCTGTTTGGACATTGGAGATCCCATCGTCTGTTTGGACATTGGAGATTCCCATCGTCTGTTTGGACATGGAGATTCCCATCGTCTGTTTTGGACATTGGAGATTCCAGTCGTCTGTTTGGACATTGGAGATTCCCATCGTCTGTTTGGACATTGGAGATTCCAGTCGTCTGTTTGGACATTGAGGATTCCCATCGTCTCTTTGGACATTGGGGATTCCCATCGTCTGTTTGGACATTGGGGATTCCCATCGTCTGTTTGGACATTGGAGATTCCAATCGTCTGTTTGGACATTGGGGATTCCCATCGTCTGTTTGGACATTGGAGATTCCAGTCGTCTGTTTGGACATTGGAGATTCCAATCGTCTGTTTGGACATTGGGGATTCCCATCGTCTGTTTGGACATTGGGGATTCCCATCGTCTGTTTGGACATTGGAGATTCCCATCGTCTGTTTGGACATTGGAGATTCCAGCCGTCTGTTTGGACATTGGAGATTCCAGCCGTCTGTTTGGACATTGGAAATTCCAGTCGTCTGTTTGGACATTGGAGATTCCAATCGTCTGCTTGGACATTGGAAATTCCAGTCGTCTGTCTGGACAAATCGAACCCTTGGAATTGTTCGGGCTGCAACAATGCTTGTCTCATCCAGCAGCAATGCCAGTGCCGGCGGTTTTAACGGAGCTATCCCTGTCACGTCAGTACCGCGCGTATTAAGAAATGTATTTGTATCTGATCAACCGCTCGTAGGCACTACTTAACCCTCTTCTGACCATTCATCAGCGGCACGGGCAGACGGATTGACCGTTCCACTGTCTAGCACAGACTGCCACTACCATTCACCAGCCAGTCCTCTTGAGGATTTAGGGCAACAATCGCCAAAGGTGCAGGGGGACATCTCAACAGCCACTATGGTGCATTACTCGTGACTAGCATTCCACGCACGACCCATTCCTAGACGCGTAAATTTGGCTGTCGTCATCTGCAGTAGCACAACCGTTTATTGACACTCGTTTTTTTCCGCTAGAGAAGAAATGTCATTCTGTTCATGAAAGAATTTGGTAAAAAAAAAAAAAAAAAAAAAAAAAAAACAACCAAGAAAACAAGGTGGGGAAATAGATATGGATGGTTGGGGCCTATTGGCAAATCTCCCCCCAGAGACACATCTGGAATACTGTCAGGAATGACCACATTTTCTGGTGGCAGTTTCAGCAGACCACACTCTTCGCAAGGAGTAATCCCATGAATGGCATACCACTAACCTATCTCTTACACGAAAGCTTAAAACAGCCGCACATCTCCTATCCCAGCCAATCTGAAATGCCGAGGTATCGTTTTGGCTTCAAGAGAATTGACAGGCATTCATAAGAAAAATCAGAAAGAAGAAGCACAAGAAGAACAGGAACAAAAAATGAGGAGGAGGAGGAAGAGGGGAGGAGGATGTGATGATGATGATGATGATGATGATGATGATGATGATGATGATGATGATGATGATGATGATGATGACGATGATGAGGAGGAGAAGGAGGATGATTGATGAGGAGGAGGATTATAACGATGATAATGAAGATGATGATGATGATGATGATGATGATGATGATGATGATGATGATGATGATGATGATGATGATGATGATGATGATGATGATTAAAACCGAAGGAAAGAAGAAGAGGAACGAAAAGAAACAAGGAAACAAAGAGGGGGGAAGAGTGTAAGAAGGAAAAAGGATGAAGGTATGGATATGGAGAAGAAAACACATCCAGGCAGTCACTTGTAGTCCTTTCTAGGGGGGCAGCAGAAAGAGGATGAAAAGCGTAGTAGTCTCAGCAGTAGTAGGTAGTAGTAGCAGCAGGTAGCAGTAGTAGTAGTAGCAGCAGCTAGTTGTTGTTGCAGCAGCATTTAGAAGCAGTATGTAATAGCCGTAGTAGAGGCGGTGGTGATACTACTGATAGTAGTAGTAGTAGTAGTAGTAGTAGTAGTAGTAGTAGTAGAGTAGTTAGTAGT
>JADBJO010000617.1:346017-351017 GCA_016801955.1 Conus betulinus | reverse complement strand
CATACAAGGCCTGTCGTATGTTGTTTGATTTAGATGAACGTGACAAAAGAAACTGGGTCTCAAATGTTCGTTGTAAACTGTATCTGTTTGGATTTGGTTATGTTTGGTTGAATCAAGGTGTTAATGCGACTGGCGATTTTCTCAGAGTCTTTAGAGAAAGACTAATTTTGTGCAGGTGGCAGGAATGGAATTTTCATATGGATAACAGTGAAAGATTTATGTATTACAGGTCCTTTTGTTCTGTACCTGATGTTAAAACTTATTTACAGCTAAATCTGGACAGGCACTTAAAATATATAACAACTAGATTCAGACTTGGTATTTCTGAAATTGCCGAGCATTATTACCGTTATCGTTTCTCATAGTGAAGCAGATTTGATATGTCCACTTTGTAGAAAGGATACAGAAAATGAAGTGCATTTTGTGTTGTGTTGTCCTGCCTTGCACAAACTAAGAGCTCAGTATATACCAATCAAGTTTTATAAATTCCCAAGCCAGTTTAGATTGGCTCTTCTTATGGCATGTACTCATGAGCAAACTGTTAAAAATTTGTCAATTTATTTATTCAAAGCATTCAAATTGCGATCGTGTATTCTGTCATACAGTATTATTTCGAATATATGTATTTGTTATGTTTGCGTGCAGTTGCTCAGGTACTAAGATGACTGTAGTTAACCCGCAATCCCCTTGAGAGGGGCTATGGCCTAAAACGTAAATAAATTATCTTGAATCTGAGTCTCTCTCTCTCTCTCTCTTCCAGAGTTGAAGGCACGAAAAGAGTAGGGCCACACAGATGGGTGACATTCATGTCTGAAGGTTGTCTCTGAGAATGCTGGTCAGGTTCTAGGACCAGACACACTGAATACTGTATTGGGGTGTTTGTCTCTGAGAATGCTGGTCAGGTTGTAGGACCAGACACACTGAATACTGTATTGGGGTGTTTGCCTCTGAGAATGCTGGTCAGGTTGTAAGACCAGACACACTGAATACTGTATTGGGGTGTTTGTCTCTGAGAATGTTGGTCAGGTTGTAGGACCAGACACACTGAATACTGTATTGGGGTGTTGTTTGTCTCTGAGAATGTTGGTCAGGTTGTAGGACCAGACACACTGAATACTGTATTGGGGTGTTTGTCTCTGAGAATGCTGGTCAGGTTGTAGGACCAGACACACTGAATACTGTATTGGGGTGTTGTCTCTGAGAATGCTGGTCAGGTTGTAGGACCAGACACACTGAATACTGTATTGGGGTGTTTGTCTCTGAGAATGCTGGTCAGGTTGTAGACCAGACACACTGAATACTGTATTGGGGTGTTGTCTCTGAGAATGCTGGTCAGGTTGTAGGACCAGACACACTGAATACTGTATTGGGGTGTTTGTCTCTGAGAATGCTGGTCAGGTTGTAGGACCAGACACATTGAATACTGTATTGGGGGGTGTTTGTCTCTGAGAATGCTGGTCAGGTTGTAGGACCAGACACACTGAATACTGTATTGGGATGTTTGTCTCTGAGAATGCTGGTCAGGTTGTAGGACCAGACACACTGAATACTGTATTGGAATGTTGTCTCTGAGAATGTTGGTCAGGTTGTAGGACCAGACACACTGAATACTGTATTGGAATGTTGTCTCTGAGAATGCTGGTCGGGTTGTAGGACCAGACACACTGAATACTGTATTGGGGTTGTTTGTCTCTGAGAATGTTGGTCTGGTTGTAGGACCAGACACACTGAATACTGTATTGGGGTGTTGTCTCTCTGAGAATGTTGGTCAGGTTGTAGGACCAGACACACTGAATACTATGTTGGGATGTTGTCTCTGAGAATGCTGGTCAAGTTGTTGTAGGACCAGACACACTGAATACTGTATTGGAATGTTGTCTCTGAGAATGTTGGTCAGGTTGTAGGACCAGATACACTGAATACTGTTATTAGGATGTGCATGCCCCTCAACATGCGTTGCAGTCCGATTTGTCTAAGTCCCGATTTGTCCAAATCAGGTTACCCCCAGCCTTCTGACGCTCTGCGCCAGTTACTGCCTTCCTCTTCTGATAACTCTTTAACTTTTTTACTCTCTCTCTGTCTGTCTGTCTGTCTGTCTGTCGGTCTCTCTCTCTTTAACTCTCATCGACTGTTTTTCTGCCTTTCTAGACTTTTCTCCTGACTTTTTTATGTTCTATTTTTTTTATGCCACATTATGACATACCTGCTTTTTTTTTTCAAATCTGGGGATTGTGTATTGAACATTGTAAGTAACTGTTCAGTCTGCGATGTTTGTCTGTCTGCATGGTGTTGTTGTGAAGTTTGTGTTTCATGTGCATGTTCTTTTTTTTATTCATTGGGTTCTTTTCTCTTTTAGTCAGAGACCTCTACATGAAGGGGAACGCCTGGTACTGTCAGCACAGCCCCGGTTTATGGGACTGACGGACGTCAATAGTCAACCCTCCATGCCCTTCATTGACTTGTTTGTTGACTACATTTGTCATTGCTGTTGGTTGCTCTTTAATGATGTAACCTTTTTTTTTAAATTGTGTGGTCGGCTGGAGTATAGTAATAAAAATCAAACACGAAAAAACAACAAAAGAAAACAAACAAACAATCCAAAAAGCCTTCCTTATAATTCAGTGCAATATGATATTCATTCCTTTCATTAAAAAAAACATATTTGGGATATAGAGGATATGAAAGATAGGCAAACAGTCATTACCCACGATTAAATGAAATTCAAATGAAACAAAATGAATGGTTACGAATCCCATTGTTACAAAATCAAAGACGATACTCATGTGCATTATTCAATAAACTATTTTATCTACAAAGGGGGCTGACAAAAAGAACTTTGCTTAATTTAATGTACTGGGATAAATTCAGGAGATTTTTTTCGAATCATTACGTAACAAATTACAAAGGTCAAACATTAAACATACTTTCATTTGTTATTCTGACATAAATTTATCAATCAAGCTTCATATTTTGGGCAATCAAATAGAAAATGAAATTCGTCACCATCTTCCATCGTAATGCATCTCTGGATGCTTTTTTTTCTTTCTCAGGAATATGTGCCGTCGTTCCTTTTTCATTTTTCATTTTTATTTCAAGTCTTATGATTAGGACCAATTTCATTAATGGAAAAATGTACTGATCTGGAAGTTCTGTCGTCGATAGTCTCTGCAAAAAAAGCAGCTCTTAAGTGTGTGTATGCCCGATTTGTTGAAAAAAATCTTATATAAATGTCAGCGAACCGCCCAGAGAAACGTGGACAAACGAGTCACAAGACAACACACAACGCGTTTCGACCTCTTAGGTCTTCCTCAGGTGAAACAAAGTGCATTTTCGTCATTTTGTTCGTTTTGTTTCTCCTGAGGAAGACCTAATAGGTCGAAACGCGTTGTGTGTTGTCTTGTGACTCGTTTGTCCACGTTTCTCTGGGCGGTTCGCTGACATTTATTTCAGATTTGTTTAGATTTCCAACAACAAAAATATAAAATAAAAAAAAAACTACGAACAAACATTTTTTTTCCTAACGTTAGGACAAATCGAGCAGGTATGGTGCACCAACTTTGCCTTTCTGAACAGTGTCCTTGTTCTGATGACAGTGTGACCGGTAGAGTGGCTCTACCTGTCAGTGACTTGGCTAGCCAACGCTCAGAGAGAGGGAAAGGAATGAACACTGCGTTGTTTCAGAGCTCGGCGTCAAACGGAATTCTCTGAATATCATTAACACCCCCCCCCTCTCTCTCTCTCTCTCTCTCTCTCTCTCTCTCTCTCTCTCTGCGCGTTATTTTTCGTCTTCTCTACCCCCAGTCTCTGTTGACAAAACCTTGGCATGCTTGAAGGCAGTTGGGACATGAAGTCCACTGGGGTAAATCCCGGCAATGCATTAGCAAAATGTTGTTTGACGGTGGAACAGCCTCCCTGTGACCCGCTGTATTGTGCACAGCAATGGACGCGGAATTGTTCTTTTGGAAATGATGTTATAAGAATTTTAAAGAATTCTTTTCCTACATTAGTCTTTATTCTTCCGTCATATGGGGGATTATACCATATGATCTTCCTTTTTCTGTTTTTCTTATTACTGTTCATGTTATTATCTGGGTTGTATTGTAGTTTGTAGTTGTAGCCACTTTTATTCAGTGCCTCTTGGTATTCAACTGCTGCACTGTTGAATACTTTCTCGTTGCATGACAGGTTAGACAGTCTTTTGTTTATGCCATTGGGTATGGTTTTTTAGGATAGAAGGTGGATGGTTACTTTTGATGTACGTAGATGGGTATATCGTTAGGTTTTTTTTATATGGTTTGTATACATGGTCATTAAGTCTAATGTTATGTCTAGGTAGTTTACTACCTTCTTGTTGGCTTCTACTGTGATTTTTAAGTTATGGCTTTGGAAGATTTTACAAAGTTCTTTTTTCTATTTTCAATGGTTTTTGGTTTATTGTTTAGCGCGGCAAGGCCGTCGTCGTCTCTGTACAAAAGCCAACCTGTTTTACCAAGTGTTTTCTGTATATTGAATAACATGAATAGTCCAACTAGTTCAAGAAAAGTGGCTGATATTATGCAAACCTCATCTAGCAACTCTGAATTCAAAAGTTGAGATCATAAACAATTGCAGGCACAAATGGAAATTCTTGTCAACACACCATTCCTTAACACACCCTCCCTGAACGCACCCCCAAAAAACCAAAATTGTAAAAAAGATACAGGCCACGTGAAACACATGCAGAACTCACGCTTACACACACACACATATATATATAACACCGGTAGCGTGCCCAAAATAACACACACACACAGAGAGAGAGAGAGAGAGAGAGAGAGAGAGAGAGAGAGAGAGAGAGAGAGAGAGAGATTCCATTATGGTTAGTATACTGTAAGAAATTATTGTGTTCAAGGTGAGTTACCTCTTCAGTTAACTAGTTTAATTTTAATTATCTTTTTTCCCATTGATTCCTTTTTGTGTTGCCTAAGATAAATTCGATGACACCAGCCGCCGTGGCGAAA
>JADBJO010000617.1:326017-333517 GCA_016801955.1 Conus betulinus | reverse complement strand
GGCGCCTGTTCTGATCTAACATACGCAGGACACCACCTACTAAGCCCCCTGACGACGAATAATTGCTTTGTCGCGGAGCCGGCGTGAGTGAGCTCTCCCTCCGGGGGGCGCCACCACGTCCGTCCAACGACAACCCCCATGGACTCGCCGATACCGGTGACCCCAACGGAACCAAACCAAGGCCACAGACGTGGAGAGGACATCGGAATTGAGGTCACCATGAGAGCAGGGCATGAAGGGCCACAGAACTTGAGACTTTTTTTTTTACATTGATCAATGAGAATGAGGATGATTACGATGATGCTACGGATTTCCATTTCGGTCTGAGACTACATGACAGGGCTGTACTCTACGCTTCCTTTCATAATATATCCCGGCGTCAACCAGGCCCGAGAGATACAGGGCACCTGCAGTGTGTGGTCAAGAAATTTGAGCAACACTCTCAGAAACGCATCCATTAAGTGGATGAAACTCGACTGTGTGGTCCCTGTCTTCCCAACTGAGTCCGCAGCAAACTCAACTCTGGGTAGGAGCCGGTCGGGGCAGTTAAACCCACATGACTCTGACGGGATTCGAACCCACGACCTCCCAGCCGGAAGTCCGCGACGCTAACCACTTCGCCACGGCGGCTGGTGAGATTCAATAGAATGCTGTTTCCTCATACATCGACATACTTCTGTTACACACCTTTTTTCTTTTCGGCACATTTCTGACCAACCCATACTAAGACCCAATTTGGTCGTAAAGATGATTGCTAAGTATTTATACGAGTTCGTAACTCTAATTTCATTCCCCCCATACCACCATTTCTCACATGCAGCCACATACCCACCTTTCTAAATACCATTACCTTCGTTTTTATCTAAATCAACTTTTAGGTCCAGTCTATCTGCTTCTTGTCTTAATAAGTTTAACTGATTTTGTAATCCCACCACAAAAGGATGACCTCATCAGCAAAGGGTAACAGAAAATATTCAATAGCACCAGCTATATAAACTGTACACCATGCTTTCCCTTTTAGATATTTCAATAGCAATTCATTTATAAAGAAAGAAAATAACTGGGGACTAAGAGTACACCCTTGTTTCATACCTCTTGGACACTCAAAGTAATCTGAATATAAACATTGATCACGTACACTAGCTGTTACAATGTCATATACGGCCTTCAAAGATGCATATAACTCCCCATCCACCTCGCTCTTCTTAGAATATTCCCATAATTTACTTCTGTAAATTGAGTCAATGGCCCTTCTGAAGTCTACAAAGGCTACATAGAATTTAGCGTTGTTCAGTAAATGCTTTTGTACAACGGTAGACAGGGTATACATGTGATCCACAGTACTATAATCCTTTCGAAAACCAGCCTGTTCTTCTATAATCATTTCTTCTCTGTTGGCCCATGCCACTAGACGTTTGTTCAAAATGTTAGTATACACTTTACCCAAAACATCGGTTAAAGAAACACCCCGATGATCATCTGGCTTGTTTGCATCTCCTTTCTTGTGAATAGGCACTATTATTGATTGAGACCATTCCTCTGGAAAAATCCCCTGATCAAACAGTTCATTGAAAAGCTTTACCAGAAAATAACTAATGTCCTTCAGCATGCACTAGCATCTCAGCTATAATTTTATCTGGTCCCCCGCTTTTACCAAACTTAAGTTTTTTTTAATACTATCTAATAGGAGAGAGAGAGAGAGAGAGAGAGAGAGAGAGAGAGAGAGAGAGAGAGAGAGAGAGAGAGAGAGACAGACAGACAGACAGACAGACAGACAGACAGACAGAGCACGACGGCAGGGTGGGCGGACAGACAGCAGTTTGTTTCACGGCAGGATCCTTCAAGAAGTTTCACCAGCAGGATGTCCTTCAAAGTGTACTAGGACAGTGTGTGTGTGTGTGTGTGTGTGTGTGTGCTTGTGTGTGTGTGTGTGTGTGTGTGTGTGTGTGTGTGTGTGCGTGCGTGTGTGCGTACGTGTGTGTGTGTGTGCGTGCGTGTGTGTGTGTGTGTGTGTGTGTGTGCTTGTGTGTGTGTGTGTGTGTGTGTGTGTGTGTGTGTGTGTGTGTGTGTGTGTGTGTGTGTGTGTGTGTGTGTGTGTGTGTGCCAGTCCACCGTGAATATCGCACAGTGACACAAATACTTTGCACCAGAATCATGTACAAAGTTATGTATCACGCATCACCTATCCCGGAGTCTTGAAGACCGCTGGGGCGCAACAGAAGACTTCACAACCAGCTTCCGCCACTCCACCCGGTTCTCAGACGCTCTGAGGCAGTTGCTGAGTGTGAGGCCAGTCCATGCACTGATGTTGTCCTCCCATCTCTTTCTCTGTCTTCCTCTCCCTCTGTTCCTCGCACTGTTCCTCATAGAAATGGTTTTGGCAAGTCCTGTTCATCTCGACAGATGACCATACCATCTCATATTCTTCTGTTCACTGTGGGCAACAGGTCTTCGTATGGTCCAATGGCTTGACTTTCTCTGGTCTGGAATCTCCCACACTGGGTAAGGTGGTCTTAGTATGAGATACCAAGGATCTTGCGGAAGCATCACATCTCTAACGTCTGAATCCTTCTCTCAATTCAGCTGTCACAGACTACGTATATCTCTATCATATACAACAGAACAAAAAAAAAAACGTGGCGTCCATTTCTGTTCGTAAAGAGATCAGTTTCAAGATATTTCTTCACGATCCACTTGTCAATCAAACTAATGAAGTAAAAAGGCACTTAAAAACACAGGAAGAAACTCAAATCAGGTGGACGATACGGGAACGAAGTCTTCCTAGACTTTGTGGCGAAAGGCATATGTGTAAAAATTGAATTCCAGGTTTCAGTAAGTGGATGTTTGGACTTATTGGCCCATCATAAGGTATGCATCATGACGTTCTGCATTCTGTACTAGGCAAGTGTGCGTACAAAAAGGTGCATACTGTACATAGACAGCATTACACTGACCCCCTCCCCCCGCATCCCCCCCAACCCACCCATCTTCCGTGTTTCCGAAGGCAGATGGAGGGAACTCTTTCAAGCAGGACAAGTTTTTAAAAAATGCCTTGTCTGTGAAATCCGTTTGTCTGGAAAGAAGATTTCGATTTGTCTTTGGAGTATGGGCTAATGGACAATCTTTTACCATTTTTCCCCCTTTCGTTTGTGCTATTTTGGAGAATGGCATTGCCTCAAACATCTAAAAAGATGCGATATAAACGAAGGGAAAAGTCATAAACAGTGTTCATGTACACATACCATGCCCACCCCTCCCTCCCAACATGCCTTGGAGAATGAATGAAAAGGCCAACAGCTCTCGCTACAAATCACAGAACGTTATCAATTGTGGCGAATGGGGGCAAGACATTGTCTGACATGAATTTTTCCAACATCCCTTCTGACTTCTAGTTCTTGAAAATAACATGAATCTTGTCTGTATGGAAGACAACGTGGATTTGAAGAGGAAGGAAGCTGGACACGGATCTGAATTGTTTCAAGTTCGTGTTTACTTTTCACCCTTTCCCTGTTTATATATATTGATAGTACTAGGTTTGCTGGCCTATAGGGACTCGCCGAATTTAGTAAACTGCCTTGTGATTGGTAGAGGAAACTCGGGATTCACACATTGTGGACCAGGTGTCACTCACTTTTGTATGTCTGGTTGATGACGTGGGAGATGATCTCTCTGCCGTCATACAGGTCCTTGCCCTCCCTCAGCACAGCATCGGCAGCACGTGCATACAGCACACGGCGTCATACAGGTAGGCCGCCTCCGGCCGGATCTGAAAAAAGATGACACGATATATGCTGATATCCTTTGGCCGCATCTGAAAGAATAGTATTACGTCATACACGCAGGTATGCTCTGACCAGATACCAAAGAATGATATCACATCATACAGGTAGGTATCCTCTGACCGGATCTGAAAAGTGATATGACGTCAAAACCGGATCTGGAAGAATAGCATTACATCATACAGGTCGGTGTCCTGTGAAAGAAAGATTTTACGTCACATAGGTAGGTAGACCCTAGCTGGATCTGCAAGAACAATGTTACATTAAATACGCAGGAATCCCCTCACTGGATCTGAAAGAATGAATATAAAGCATAGGAAGATGGTCCTTGACCGGATCTAAAGAACAATTTTAAGTCATATATATATATATATATATATATATATATATATATATATATATATATATGTGTAAAAATAGTGATGATAGGATGATAAAAGGAAGTTTTAAAAACCAACAGATCTGTTTCGAGCCAGCGCTCTCGTCAGGAGACGAGACGCTGGCTCGAAACAGATCTGTTGGTTTTTAAAACTTCCTTTTATCATCCTATTTTTAACAGATGTTGCTCCCCAAGGGGTTGAGCACTTTAAGATTTTTATTAGGCGTTTTAGCAGTATTTTTGATATATATATATATATATATATCTCAAGAATACCACTAAAATGCCTAATAAAATTCTTAAAATGCTATATATACCACTTTCCGAGTATATATATATATATATATATATATATATATATATATATATATATATATATATATATATATATATATACACACACACAATAAAACAATAAATTCCAAGGATAAGTACCGAGCACCATTCCAGCAACTTACAGAGCAGCTAGGTGTTGCAATGACTGCAAGAAATATTGAATTATAAACAAAGCTTGCTCTTATGTCTCAGATTGTAGAAATCTATTTCTACAATCTGAGACATAAGAGCAAGCTTTGTTTATAATTCATATATATATATATATATATATATATATATATATATATATATATGACCATATATATATATAGATATAACCCTGACCAGATGTGAAGAATAATGTATGGTATAGGTAAGTGTCTCATGGCTGGATCTCCATGAATTGTATTACGTCACACTGGTTTGTATTCTCTGGCCGGAACTGAAAGAATGATATTACGTCACGTTACGTATATGTCTGCATCTTCTGGCCTAATCTGAAAGACTAAAAACAGCAAAACGAATATGGATACTTTATTCAAGAAACGTTATAGCCCCTCATGAAGGCGATGGTGTACACATACAATATAGAATGCAAAGAACAACAAATAAAAATAAATAAACAAATAAATGAATAAATATACAGATGAGTGAATATATACATATATATATATATATATATATATATATATATATATATATATATATATATAATAAATTATAAGATTCCAAGGATAAGTAACTGAGCACATTCCAGCAACTTACAGAGCAGCTTGGTGTTGCAATGACGGCAAGAATATATTAATCATAAACAAACCTTGCTCTTATGTCTTAGATTGAAGAAATAGGGGGAGATAAGCATTCCACAGCTGCAGTGGTAGATAATTCTGCCCAACTAACAGTATGTGCTTGAGTGAGTGAATGGGGATTAATAAATGCTTCTCAAAATGAGCCTTCTGCAAGTTTGTAGTCTCCAAGGAGGAGACAGTCTCTCCACAGGGGAAGAAACTCACTAACATTTCATAGTCAGATACCGGTATTTCGAAACCTGATCGTTTCTCCTCAGTGACCTCGGGAAGTGGTGACTTGATTGCCTTTCTCCAAGAGAATGCTATCCCAGAAAAAGGCTGGTGTGCAGTATACCACGGCATGCTTGTTGAACTGACAGTAAGGCAGGTCACAGGAATAGACAACATGTTCCATAGAAAACAAAAAGAAACAACACTCTTGATTTTTCTCTTGATATAAAATGTGCCTGAGGGGGGGTGATAGAAGGAAACGGGGAAAGGAAAAAAAAGAGGACAAGCCTTTTAATTCAGGGAAAGAAATATAGAAATACACGTGCTAGAGAGAGAGAGAGAGAGAGAGAGAGAGAGAGAGAGAGAGAGAGAGAGAGAGAGAGAGAGAGAGAGAGAGAGAGAGAGAGAGAGAGAAGCTGACAGATAGACAGACAGATAGACAGACAGAGAGACACACATGACAAAATTCTGCCCTCACTGTTTTCATTACATTGCGAAAGCCACACGTGCACAACACACATGAGTTTGCTATCTAAAGCAGCCCAGTGGGTACACCCTGCCATACATGAAGCACACGTGTTGTCCAGTGCAGCTGACTGATGACCATGATGATGACGGCGACCACAGAGACAGTGGTAATCATCACGACGATGATGCCGATAATAACATGACGACAATGATGAGGTAAAGAACAGAGAGAAAACAGCATCGATAGATCATAATGATAATGGGAATGTTGTGTTGTTGTTGCTGTTGTTGTTGTTGTTGATAGTGATGGCAGATGATAATGATAATGGGGATGTTGTTGTTGTTGTTGGTGGTGGTGTTGTTATTGATGATGATGATGATGATGATGATGATGATGATGATGATGATGATGATGGCGACGACGATGACATCGACAACGACGACGACGATGACGATGACCATGATGTTGACGATGATGACTATGATGACGATGATGATGATGATGACAATGATGATGATGATGATGATGATGATGATGATGATGATGATGGTGGTGGTGGTGGTGGTGGTGATGATGATGATGATGATGATGATGATGATGATGATGACGGCAACGACAACGACGACGACCATGATGATGATGATGATGACAGCATCGACGAGGTGTATGATTTTATCCACATGTGAATACAAACAAACTAAAAAAAAGGGAAAAAACACTTGAACAACACAACAACAACAACAAATCTGAAAACAACAACAACAACAACAACAACAACAACAAAACGTAACGTCAAAACCAAACCACCACAGAGGCCAGCGGACGACAAAGAACCAAGCTACTACTACACAGAAAAGCCAGCTGGCGGACCATTCTGGTGCCGTTGATTTTGCGCATGGGGTTGGTCTGGTTGAAGGGCGGCCTCTCCAGGTGCTGGTCCACGACCCTCTGGAAGGCGGAGTAGCCTGGCTGCACGGGCGGCGAGTGGATCAGGCCCACGAAGTGTCTGAAGGCCAAGGAGGTCTTCTCTGTGGCCCTGGTGCTGAAGACCCCTGGAAGGCAGCAGGAGTCGGTGGGAATAGCGCGCGCGTCGTGGGACAGGAAGAGAAAGAGGCTGCTAGCCTTTGTTTTAGTCCACGGGTGTATTGTTAGGTCTTGTCGCTAGAAACGCTTAGGAGGTCTTTCTATCTGTCTGCCTGTCTCTGTTGTCTGGTCTGTCTGTCTGTCTGTCTCTGTTTCTGTCTGTCTGTCTGTCTGTCTCTCTGTCTGTCTGTCTGTCTCTCTGTCTCTCTGTGTCTGTCTTTGTCTGTCTGTCTCATTGACTGTTTGTCTATCTGCTTGTATGACTCCCTCTTTGTCTGTCTGTCTCTCTGTCTGTCGGTCTGTCTGTCTGTCTCTGCCTGTCTCTATGTATCTGTCTCTGTTTCTGTCTGTCTGTCTGTCTGTCTGTCCCTCTCTCTCTCTCTCTCTCTCTCTCTCTCTCTCCTCTCTCTCTCCCTCTCTCTCTCTCTCTCTCTCTCTCTCTCGTAGCTATTTTCT
>JADBJO010000617.1:301017-308517 GCA_016801955.1 Conus betulinus | reverse complement strand
AAAAAAGCAGTGTGAGTGTGAATTCAAGTAAAGTGAAAGTGAGAAATAATCAGTTTCAGGACAAAAATGCTGTTCTTCAGACTGTCATTCAGTAGGGGTCCTGATAACTATTGGCCACTTTGCACGCAGGCAGGCGATGGTCAAAACCAAGTGAGTTGTTCAGTCAAGGTCGAGAGAGAGAGAGAGAGAGAGTAGCTATTATCTCATGAGTCATTCTCTCCTTTAATGTGAGGTCGATGAAGAAAAAAAAAGGACAGCAATCAAAAGTAACAGGCTGATCCAACTTTTCAAGACGGGGACCATCAACAGCTGCAAAAGGATCCAAAGCGTTAGAGTCGTGGAACTGTATGGGCCCGGGGACTGACTGGACCGGAAGGAATCCCTAGGAACATGAACGCCAGTTAAAGGTTCGCCATGAGTTCTGTGCTCAGCAGATGAAAGGTGTTAAAGCTACATGAAAAAAATAACAGGGATCTGTCGGGTTTTTTTTTTATAACGTCTGCAAGCGAGTGGTCAACTGATACCTTACATGTCGGAAAAAAAAAAAACTTAACTCATTTTCTTTGTTTCATTAAACAGAGCTTCGCATGCCATATATAACATCAGGACAAGTAGATTTAAAAAACATTAATGTGAAACCAGTTCAACATCGATTATGCACACGCATACACACGCGCGCGCACGCGCGCACACACACACACACACACACACACAAACCATACATACACGCACATGCGCTCGCTGGCCGCGTACCCTGGCACGCACACGCATGGGCTCGTGCGCAGATGTGTACACTCACCACACATATAATGATGATACTGGCACAGCAGTGGTGTTAGGTAGGCACTCCAGGTTGACCAGCGCACTGGGCTAAAGCGTAGATCAGACATCTGCGGAGTCGTAGCGACGAGAGACCCTCTTCTTCAATTCTCTCATCTTAGTTGTTAATTCATCTGTCCATCGGCTTTAAATCAAATCATACGCAGTGTGGTGGTATCAAAAACTTAGCGGATGTGGTCTAGCGTATATGGGCTAGTCCGCACGCAGTGACTCCTCTTTGATGAAACTGAAACTGACACTGTGAATAGACGATGTTGGAAATTCTTATGAAAAGGGAGACAAGCAGGGAAGAGACTGGCAGAAATTTCATGTTGAAAATAGCGGAAACTGTTTAAGAGACGGATCGTCTCCTGGAAAAATGTTTGTATTGGGGAGGGGGTGGGGGGGGGGCAGGGGGGGGGCGCGGGGGCGGGGCGCGGGGTTGGGGGGGGGAGGGCAGGCAGGAAGGACGTGTTTCAAGGTGTCTCCGAGCTGATGGTTGTAAGATCGAAGCGCTCGTGGACTCGGATTGTTTTCTTTTTTTATCATTTCTTTTTGCGTTCGCACTGTCCCCAGTCGCCCAGCAGTCAGTGGAGATTTGATTCAGTTCAGGGAGCGTTGAAAGGCGGCAGAAGGAAGGGATAGTCTCAACCTTCCATCACATCATGCCCCGCACGCTGTGAAATCCTCACACTTCACTGCCACGACAGCCACGAGTAGCATGTGCGTGCATGACTGTTGAAATGTGTGAGAGTTCACTTGCCGTGTGTGGGTGTGTGTGTGTGTGTGTGTGTGTGTACACGCACGCCCGTGCGTAGGGGATGTGCGTGTGTGTGTGCGTGTGTGTGTGTGTGTGTGTGCGTGTGTGTGTGTGTGAGATGTGTTCAAGCGCGCGCGTGAGCGCTGTATTATGCGATTGTGGAAGATGTCCAGCACAAGATGAGGATTACTCACTTCCATTGTTCGTGCAGTCCTTCAAAGCACGTTGTTTGGGAGCAACACCTGTCTACCACTTTTTACAACCTGCCAGCAATTTTTTCAGATGATTTTGGGTCTTCCCGTATTCCTTGCTTGTTTGTCTATCACAAATATTTGCGAAAATCATCTATAACATAGCTGCCATATTTTGCAGGGGGTTGGAAATGAGCGGGAGGAGAGGTGGGGGGGGGGGGCCAAGGGCATGGGGGAGGAGGGGGGGGGAGGAGAGGGAGGAAGGAGGGAAAAAGAAGGAAGGGAAAGGGAGGAAAGGAGGGGGAGAAAAAAAGGAAGAGGGAACCATGAAGAGGGGCCCTTTTCCTTCACTTGTAATCTTTGGTTGCTGCTATTTTCGGTCATGAAGCTAACTTGATAGAAATAGCGTGCATATGACATAAGAAAGAGAAAGTCATTGAGATTTCCCTTTCTGTCAGAGTGTATCCCAGAAGATCGCAATGGGCCCTTTTAGGGCTGAGGGCCATGAGAAAACTCAACTCAACTCCCTCTTTCCCACCCACACTATCTGCATTTTCAGAAGTGAACAACAACAACAAAAAATCTGAAGACGTCTTTACCAGTCTATTCCGAAACACAAGCACGTAGCACGCGCGCGCGCGCACACACACACACACACACACACACACACACATTGCACGCGCATGCCCCCACCCAGCCACACACACACACACACGCACGCTCACACGCACGCACCAGAGCGAGAGGAGAGAGAGAGAGAGAGAGAGAGAGAGGGAGGAAGAGAGAGAGACCGAGAGAGAGAGAGAGAGAGGGAGTGAGAGAGACCGAGAGAGAGAGAGACGAGAGAGAGAGAGAGGAAGACAGAGACAGAGAGAGACAGACAGACAGACAGACAGGACAGACAGACACAGACACAGACACAGACAGACAGACACGGACAGAGACTACGTCGACCTTTCCCCCTCCCGCCCTCTCATCACGAAGAAACAAACCCACAACAACAACCATTTAATCATGGACTACACTTCTCCCCCATCATCACCTTACCTTCTCACCTTCCGCCCTCTCATCTCCTCCGCCTGGTCTCCCCTCTCTGTCCACAGGTCAGTTTGAACAGGTATTACACTGAAGTGTACAACGACAGGACATTGTTTTTGTCTAGGCCCCACAACACACTAATTGTCTCCCCTCTCATGTCCACAGGTTAGTTTGAACAGGATTACACTTAGGTGTCAAACGACCTGGACATAGTTTGTCCACCCAAAACGCTTTTAGTCTACAGTAACAAAAAAGAAAAAGACGAAGAAGAAACACAGAAAAAGACAAAAAAAAAAAAAGTTTCTCAAAAACGTATGAAAGAAAAAAAAATGACAGGAAATAAGGACATTATGAGAAGCGAAGACGAAAGAAGAAAAGACAGACAGATAGTTAGCAAACAATGAGGAAGAAACGAGGGAAGAAGAAGAGAGGAAGAAAGACAATAGAAAGAAAAGAAGAAGAAAGGAAAGAAAAGAGATTAAAAAAAGAATGGAAAAGACAGACACACGGAAAAGGAAAGAGAGAGAGAAAGGAAGGAAAGAAAGGAAGGAAGACTGGAAGACGGCAAAAAAACGAACAGAAAGAAACAAAAGAAACGAAAAAGAAGAAAGGGAAGGAAACAGAGAAGGAAGGAGAGAGAGGAAAGAGGAAAGAAAAAAGGAGAGAAATGAAGAAAAGAGGACGACAAGACTGAGGAAGAGAGAGAAAGAACAGGAGAGATGACAGAGAGACAGACAGAGAGAGGACAGACAGGAGGAGAAGGCAGAGAGAGAGAGAGAGGAGAGAGCGAGGAAGACAAGGGAGAGAGAGAGAAGAGAAGAGAAGACGAAAGAGGAGAGAGAGAAGAGGAAGAGAAGAGAGAGAGAGAGAGAGAGTGAAGAGTCGAAGAGAGCCAGAGAGGGGGAGAGAGAATCCAGTTAAGAAGAGAGGAGAGAGGGAGAGAGAGAGGAGAGAACGGAGAGACTAGAGAGAGAGAGAGAAGGGAAGGAGAAGGGAGAGAGAGAGGAGAGAGAGAGGAGAGAGAGAGAGAGGGGGGGAGAGAGAGAGAGGGGGAGAGCCAATCCTAAGCAGAGGGGGAGAGAGGAGAGGAGAGAGAGAGAGAGAGAGATGAGAGAGAGAGAGAGAGAGATGAGAGAGAGAGAGAGAGAGGGGGAAACAAACAAACAAATAAACAAAAAAACAAAACGGGCGGGCATACAACCGTAACTGAATGCACATTTTTGCTAACAAGTTTGCTGAATCAATCTCCGGATGTGCCTGGAGTATATGCTTCACACAGTCTTCACACACACACACACACACACACACACACACACACACACACAACACACAGAGAGAGAGAGAGAGAGAGAGTGGAGAGAGAGAGAGAGAACGAGAGAGAGAGAGATGAGAGAGAGAGAGAACGAAACGAACGAACGGAACGAACGAATAGTATTTTACCAGGGTAATGAGATAAGCAAAATTGCGCATGCTTTTTTCCACCCAGCCCTGGAGAAAAAAAAGCACATGGACAACACACAAGTCAATATGGCAACAAAGAGGAAAAGTGAAACACTAGTCAACTTGCACACTATAAGAAGTAACAGACTTGCAAACTACTATAAGAAAAACGCAAACACACATAATATGCAACACAGCATACACAAATCGTGCAAGCACACACACACACACACACACACACACACACACACACACCACACACACACACACACATGAATGAATTGATCTAATGACAAAAACAACATCAACAAACTGTACAGTACTGTTTGAACATAACAATGGTCAAAATGTCTGTTATATTCTTTCTTTCGCATTATATGGCGTGAAGAGGAATATCATATCTAAAATATGTCGTGTACTTTAAAAAAAAAAAGTTTTTAGTGCCTGAATGAGAAATGCTTTGTAAGCTGATTTTAAACGAGCTAATGCTTATATATATATATATATATATTCTATATTTATTTATTTATTATATTATATTATTATTTATATATATATATATATTTCACGTAATTTGGTAAGGAGTTCCAAAGGGCCCCTCCTGAATACGCGAGGCTTGTTATAAAAAGATCAATTCTGTGTTTTCTCATTACAATATTATTCGTGTTTACCTGGTCACTTAGAGAATGTATAATTCCTGTTTTATGGAAAAATGCCACTGTATGTCCTGTTCCCAAAAAAAACGCAACCCAAGCTGTTTAAATGATTACCGACCAGTTGCCCTAACATGTGTTGCAATGAAATGTCTTGAAAGAATTGTCCTCTGTTCTGTTTTAAAAGATACTACACAAAAAAAATGTCAAACCAGATTATATTGTCTTCGCAAGCTGCGATCATTTCATGTGAATACTGACATTCTTCGGACATTTTATTCATGCTTCTTGGAATCTGTTTTAACTTTCTCATTTATGTGTTGGTATGGTGGGGTTGACTGTGAAGAGTTGAAATGTGCTTGAGAAAGTGGTGAACGTGGGAGAAAAAAATCGTTGGTGAGAGACAAAAAAGTCTGAGTGAGCTGTACAGGTGCCGTGTTGTTTGTAAAGCGAAGAGGATTGCGTGTGACCAGACCCACGTTCTTGCAAATCAGTATGACCTTCTTCAGTCAGGACGAAGATATCGATCGGTTAAATGCAGAAGTGTCAGATTTCAACAAAGTTTTATTCCCCTGTCCATTGATTTTATGAACCGAGGAGATGTTTAATTGAAATCCAAATTCCTTTATATGAATGTATGTCATATGTGAGAAAATGGGTAATGTGACAAAATTATTGTTTATTTGCTGTGAATGTGTGCGACCACAAATTATTTCTCAAATTGAGATAATAAAGTTTACCTGACTTGACTTGACTTGACTTGTGTATCTTGATTGATTTCGCGGAAATCGTGTGGTTAGTGTACAAGGAGCGAATCCGTTCATTATTCGATACATTACAACGGTTTTGTTAAACTGTAGGTTATACGATAATGGAAGGATCTCCAGCGCTAAGTAGTTTTCAGTCGTCAAATTAGTAGCTTTTAAAAGGACTAATTTCAGAGAGCGTTTATAGATCCTGTTTAATATCTTTATGCGTTTGCACTGCATTGATCATAGAGCGTTGACGCATAATCGATAGATGATGAAATAAATGCATGAAAGAATTTCTTTCGAGCTGTAACATCGAGGAAATTCTTAATTTTTGAAAGTTGAAATAACCTTTGGGAAAAATACCTTTGCATAAACTATCGACATGGGGTGACCAGGAAAGATTATTGTCGATAGTAACACCTAGAACTTTATGAGTATCAACTTCATGAATGACTGTGTGACCAATGTGTATATAAGACAGACTGAATGTTATTTTTTGCCGTTTTTGTCGCGAAGTTATTATCATGTATTTCGTTTTTTGGTCGTTCAAAGACATGTGGTTCAGCTCAGTCCAATCAATTAAGTTACTTACATTGTTCTGCAGAGTCGTGGATAATTGCTTCAAATTAGAATGGCTCGAATGAATAGACGTATCATCTGCAAACATTTCACATACGCCTTCTGAGAGAGAGAGAGAGAGAGAGAGAGAGAGAGAGAGAGAGAGAGAGAGAGAGAGAGAGAGAGAGAGAGAGAGAGAGGAGAGAGAGAGAGAGAGAGAGAGAGAGAGAGAGGCACGAACACACACACGCGCACTCACGCACGTACGTACGCACACCCGCGCGTGCGCGCACGCACACGAACACACGCACACGCACACACACACACACGCGCTTTCAATCCATTCTGTACCAGTGTTCGATGCCATTTGAGTGAACAAAGGAACACAGCTGAGAGGAAACTTTACACAGAGTGTACATTCAGAATCTCGGTAAACATGCCAGATTTCGTCAGGAGGGGGAAGAAAAGGAATGAGACAAAACTGAATCAACATTACACTGCTACTGTTTTGTCTTTCCTTCACTTCTTTATTTAGACTGCTTATATTGGTTTGATTTCTTTCTGTTATACAAGTGTATATGCTATCGTTGATGTTTTTGTATTGTGTGTTCATATTCATCCAAGTGGCATCGAACATCGAGTAGAGAATGGATTGAAAGTGTGTGTGTGTGTGTTGTGTGTGTGTGTGTGTGTGTGTGTGTGTGTGTGTGTGTGTGTGTGTGTGTGTGTGTGTGTGTGTGTGTGCGCGCGCGCGCCTGTGTGTGTGTGTGTGGGGGGGGGGGGGAGAGCAAACAGAAACACAAGACAGAAACTGACTGCCTCTCGCCCTATAAATTCAGCTTACCTTATCTGTTTTCAAGGCACAGCTAAACACTTATCTTTTCAGCCAGATATTTGGAACAAGCCTTTCCCCACAATGTGTGCACATTGTGATTTCTGTGAAAAGATCGTTGTTATATGTAAACGAATGAGGGTCTGAATGTGTGTGAATAATGTAAGAAAGTGCAATGAGTAGTTTGCGAGCAGAATTGCGCCTTGCAAATAGTAATTTTCATCATCATCATCATCATCATCATCATCATCATCATCATCTTCTTCTTCTTCTTCTTCTTTTTCTTCTCCTTCTCATTATTATTGTTATTATTATCATTATATTATCATAATTATTATCATCACTATTATTAATACCATTATCATGTTGTTGTTGTTGCTGTTGTTATTATTATTAATATTATTATTAATATATATTATTATTATTATTATATCGTTATTATCATATTGTTAATATT
>JADBJO010000617.1:291017-296017 GCA_016801955.1 Conus betulinus | reverse complement strand
TCTCTCATTTGTCCCTTCGTAAGGTGACATCCGCGGCGAATGGACGGAGTATTCGGCGAAAATCCACTCGGCGAAAATGCACGCCCCCAGGCGACAACGCTCCAGATGCTCACCCACAGCAAATCCCTGACTAAGCAAGCACTGCCGTTTGTGGTGGTGGTTGGGGGGGGGGGGGGGGGGGGGGGGGGATGCGAAGTAGCTGCTGGTTCTGCTGGATCAGAGCAGACATCACTGAACAAGCCAAGTGGCCCCACCGCACGAGTACTGCGTCTCCTGTGGTGGGTTTGCTTGCTTTATGCTTGTGAACATGCGACCTGCTCCTTGTGACATGCGACGTGTTGGGGATGCAACAGTGTATGAGAGGCACTAGTTGGCACAAAAGATGACTGAGTAGACGTGTTGGCCAGAATAAACAGTGGAGAGAGTCATGGCACTTAGTTGGCACAAGAGAGAGAGAGAGAGAGAGGAGCGAGAGAGAGAGAGAGAGAGAGAGAGAGTGGAGCGGAGAGAGAGAGAGAGAGACCACAGACATGCAACACGCGCCACACACACACACACACACACACACACACACACACACACACACACCACACACACACACACACACTGCTGGCCACGACTACATTTTCCTCGCAAGGCAGACCGACATCGTAAAGGAAGATTTCAGTGGAAGGGGAACGAAGAGCCAGAACACAAACAACCAAGGCGTCGTCATGATTATTAGCTTGTTTGATTCTTAATCTTCCACGACTCTAGTTTTGTGGAAGACAGAGGCCGACAGAAACAGACTCAGGCACCAGAAAACGAGATACTTCCACAAGATCCTTGGCATCTCATACAAAGACAGACCACATTACCAACATGGAGGTCCAGGCCAGAGTAAGGCAAGCCCTTGGACCATACGAAGACTTCTCCAAAGTGAAAAAAAGAAAAAAACGAGATGGTCCGGTCATGTATGAAGATCAACAGGACTTTCCCAAACCATTCTACAAGAAACAGTGCGAGGAGGCAGAAGGAGAGGAAGACAGAGAAAGAGATGGGGGAGGGTTTGGGGGGGGGGGGAGGGGGGGGGGCAACATCAGTGCATGGACTGGCTTCACACTCAGCAACTGTCTAGAAGCGTCTGAGAATCCGGAGGAGTGGGGAAGCTGGTCGTAAAGTCTTCTGTGGCGCCCCAACGATCTTCAAGACTCCGGGAGAGGTGATAAGGGACCGATAGCCCTAGGGTTCAAATCTGTACAGACCAGCCCTGCCTTTGACTTCGCAACAGTATCAGCACACTAACATCTTCCTGTTCAACATTCATGGTCTTCCTATTTCAGAATACCGGCTGGATGGGGAGATGTTGGGAGAGGCAAGGTGAGAAGTACCGATTGGAGAACGACTTTGAATGAGAGAGAGAGAGAGAGAGAGAGAGAGAGAGAGAGAGAGAGAGAGAGAGAGAGAGAGAGAGAGAGAGGGAGACAGAGAGACAGAGAGGGAATGAGAGAGTGAGAAAGGAGAGAGAGACAGACAGACAGAGGAGGAGAGGAAAGAGCGAAGGGAGAGTAAAACAGACAGACAGACGGACAGACAGACAGACGGGCAGACAGACAGACAAAGAGGAGGAGGGGGGAAAAGGGGCGAAAGGTGGGGGGGGGGGGGGGGGTGTGGATGGGTGGGCGAAAGACAAAAACACAGAATAGCGACAGGGATACGGGGACAGGGGAAGAAATACGAGATTGAATTAAGATCCTGTCAACTTACATATGTAAATTCCGATTCCTGTGTGCACTGATTGTTTAACCTTTGTTTCTAGAAGATAAGTATATTGATTTATGAATTGTTTAGATCTGTTGCAGATAATATCATATTCTTTGTTTGTTCTCTCTCACACTTTGTCTTATTACTTTGTTATTGCTCAGTACATGATTTAATGCATTTCATTGCATTTTCATTGACAAAACATATGTATTCATTATAAACTGGTTTGAAATTCCTTTTCCTTTTGCTTAGCGATGTTTTCTGTGCTTTGTGCAATTCATTTGCAAAGGGAATTATACATCTAAATGGGCAGAGAGCATACATTAACGGATAAAAATATGTCAATGTACATATATCAGTGTTTTCTCTGATATGTCCTATACATCTTTTTATTCAACTATTTCTTTCTTTCTTTCTTTATTATTATTGCCATTAATATTGTTATTATTGTTATCATTATTATTGTTGTTGTGTTTTTGTTATTATTTACTATTATTATCATTATGTTGTTGTTGTTGGTGGTGGTGGTGTTGTTGATGATACAGCTTGTCAAAGTACGTCATCTCTGTTTTGTCCTTTGAATGCCATTTCCTACACTCTGCAGTGATGCAGTTTGAATGTAAATATCAGTATGTGAATTGTATGCCACGGGACGTATTCTGTTTTAATTTGTTTCACCCTCCTGTTGTCGTTCTTCTTGTATTTGTTTCTCAGGAGTGTTGAAATTTTCTTTGTGTTTATCTATGAGGCGCTTTTGTTCTGCTATCGATATTTATTGTCCCCAATTTGTCTGATTGTTCCGTGGATTGGCAAGGCACAAAAGAAGGCCCTTTACTGTAAGCATCTCTCCAGCTTTTACAGATTTCCCCCTTTGTGTTACGGATACATTGCGTGATAATTAGGGGGCAGGGTGGGGGGTGGAGTAAGTAGACGGGGGTGGGGTGGGGGTGGGGGGGGGGGGGGGGAGGCAGAGGGAAGAAGGATAGGGTAGAGCGGAAGATTCGTTATATTAACTTTGTTTTGTTGTTGTGTTTTTTTTAACACGCAAGGTTTGTTATATTAAGTTTTTTTTTTTTTTTTTTTTTTTTTTAACACAAGGAAGGCAGACTTGGAGGTGGTGGTGGAAATCTTGATGTACGAGTCAAACACATTGGCATCTATGTTACGTTGTTTTATTTATTGATCTAGTTACTTATTCCTTTATTAGTTTTTATTCATTCCTTTATTTACTTATTTATCTATGTATTGATTTATGTATTTATTTGTTTACTACTTACGTATTTTTTAAATTTAAGAATGTATTTATCTATTCGTGTTTATTTTAAGTTGTTTTGTTTTACTTTGATTTACTCTTTGTTATCATCATTATTATTATCATTATTAAGTTGATGATGATGATGATGATGATGATGATGTAATGATGATGATGATGATGATGATGATGATGATGATGATAATGATGATGATGATGATGATGATGATTGCTATTACTATCATCATCATCATCTTTTAACCAAGTGAACCAAATAGTGAAGGTTTTTCAAGAAACCCAAATAGCGGATGAAGACGGGAGGAGACAGAAAGAAAAGGAAGGGGAGAGGAGAGATGGGATCAACATGTGGGACAGCCAGTTGGAGTGAGAGGGGGGAGGTGTGTGTGTGTATGTGGGGTGGGGGGTAGGCTTATATCAATCCGATCTGTGCCTCTATAGCTATTCCGCTTGCTTCCCCCAATGGCCGTTTATCCGCAGGGGATAAAGCAGCAGCGATAAGGGCAGCAGAATCCCATGGCTGGATCTGGTCAGTGTGACCTCATGCTGTCCAGTCCTTGGAGAAACGACGACTTTGTTGCTGTCGTGTTGTTGTTGTTGTTGTTGTTGTAGCTGTGTTGCAGTTGTTGCTGTCATTGTTGTTGTTGTTGTTTATGTTTTTGTTCCGATGATGCAGAAATGAGATTTGCCGGAGAGGCTGCTTACGTGAAACATTGACTTTGTATTTATCAACGATGTGAGTAAATATTGTTGATGCTGTCGTTTGTTATTGTGTTCTCTGTTGTAGCGATGGGTTTGTTGACATCAAATGTCATGCCATGTATCATATCTTTCCCATTTGTTGTGCGCATAACTATAATGCCTGTGTTCGGTTTATGCTTTGTTTGTTTGTTTGTTTGTTTGTTTTTTTTCTTTATTGAATATGCAGAAAGTTAACGCATCCTGATAGAACCATGAATAATAACGATTTCAGCGCAAGTATATTCAACATTTCTTGTATAAAAGCCAAGGATTTTTCACGACACTAGAAGCAGGAGATTTCTTTTCTTTGAGAATTTCATTTAAAAAGAGCTTTCTATGGTGTAGTTTGAGGAGGAAAGGGCGTGAAGTGTGGGAAGGGGGGGGGGGAGGTTATAACTTGAGGCGGGGTAGATCAGATTCGGACAAGACCAGTGTGACTAGTCTATTCAGCTGTACTTATGAATAAACTTTGCGTCATAATATAACGCCTTCTCTGGCTGTCATACCAATACGTCTATTGAATTAAGAATTTGGGTTGCTGATCAACAACTAGGCTGTCAGAGGTATATATAACACACAGATTGGAAACATGTTCTAGGCAATGCATGTGTGCTATCGTCTGACGAAGCTGAGAAACTGGAAGGTAAAAAACATGTGAGAAAACTGCTTGTGTATTTAACAATATCAAAAACAGCATACAGTCCTGGCACAGACAGTTTCGCTTATGGGTACTAAATCTTTTTTCTCAGTGTGGGCATTTTTTACTGGCAGGAATCTTAATATTAAAATAGACGAAAGAGGGGAATTTCAGGAGGAATGCACGGGTGCGAATATTTGTCATTTGAGAAGTAATGACACAGAATTTCTGATGGGTATTTAAAAAAAAAGTCAGGAAATGTTACTACAGGCAGAAAAAAAAGTATTTGTTGTTTTTGTTGTACTTGAGAATAACCCAGGCTTTCAAACAACATTTTTTTTTCAAATCAGGAATCACACTAGCTGCTGACAAAAACTACTATAACGGACAGTGACGCATGGTACTTTGAAGAGGCTGTATAATGCAGCGCGTTCAGCGGGGAGATGAAATAAATTCTTTGCTGGACTTCAGTGGATACCCCAGAAATTCATTTTCATGTCACGACGGGAAGCTACCTTTTCTACCACCACCACCAACACGACTATTGCCAATGCCACACCCGCACCCCCCCTACTCGCGTGCGCGCGCGCGCACACACACACACACACA
>JADBJO010000617.1:286017-288517 GCA_016801955.1 Conus betulinus | reverse complement strand
GAAACAGACTATGAAACGAGAAGCAAATTAGTCAGAGCTTCAGTGTCTGTAGCGTTATAGTCCACCGGACCACACAGCGCCCTCTGTGGGCGGAGTTGTTGAGTGTGACCACTTTTTGTGATACTGGCATTCCCCCCTCCCCTCTCCCCCTGCCACCCCTCCCCCTCCCATCCTTACCGATCCCACACCTGCCCCACCTATCCAATCCTGTTAGGTCACACACCATCTAAAACAATTTAATCAGCGCATTTGCCCCCCCCCCCCCGCCCCCCCCCCCCCCCCCCCCCCCTTCCAACAACACAAAGTAAACAATAAAATGATCACAGAAAACGCCTCATTAGTAAAACAAAACAAAAAAAAAAAAAAAAAAAAAGAAAAAGTGGTGTCCCTCACCACGCTTTCTCCCTCCTCCGTCCTCTCCTCCTCCCTCCCTCCCATCTCCCTCCCTTAAATGTTAATTTTGAACAGCTTACATGGACGGTAGTCTGACCTGCCCAAAGAATCGCTCTTGTATAGATAAAAGATTAATATAAAAAGAAGAAGAATGTAAAAAAGAAACAAGAAGAAGGAAAAAGAAAACATCAGAAATATAAACAACTAAAGACTGACACAAAAAGAAAAGGCGAGGAATGAAGTAAACAAGAAAAAAACAAACAGAAAAAAAAAAAGAAGATGGGGAAAGAAATCACAAGAATGAAAGACAGCAAAAGATAAACAGTAGAAAGACAACCGACCGACAGACAGACACAGACAGGCAGGAAGGCAGCAGACAGACAAAAAGACAGACAAAAGAAAAGAAGAAAAAAAAAGAAAGAAAAAAGAAAGAAGAAAGAAAACATCAGAAATATAAACTCCTATAAGACTGACACAAAAGAAAAGGCGACACACAGTAAACACAGAACAAACAAACAAGAAAAAAAAAGAAGATGGGGAAAAAAATCACAAGAATGAAAGACAGCAAAAGATAAACAGTAGAAAGACAAAACCGACCGACAGACAGACACAGACAGGCAGGAAGGCAGACAGACAGACAAAAAGAAAGAAAGAAAAAAAAAAAGAAAGAGAAAGAAAGAACGAAAGAAAGAAAAGAAAAACAGAAAAGAGAGGAAACGGAAAAGCGAGATACCCTTTCACGTTCTCCACACACACCCACACACACACACACACACACACACACACACACACACACACACATTAAAATGAAATAAAAGCTATCGAGCAAGACACAGCACACGGTAACTGAACGGAGTGCACAAAACCGTCGAAAGATGATGAACTCTACGAGGCCATAAGATAAAAAAACAGGTCGGTTACTTGTGAACAATTAATTATTGTTTTCTTTGTCTCTTTGTTTGGTGGCTCAGATGTTTGCTTTTAATCGACCTCCCGCTCTTCCTGGACACACACACACACACACACACACACACACACACACACACACACACACACACACACACACACACACACACGCACGCACACACACACACACACACACACACACACACACACACACACACACACACACACACATGCAGTCCATTTTCCACGCAATGTTTGGTGTCATCTGAACAAACATGTGAACGCTACTGACAGGAAACAATACAATCACTGGAATCTACATCTGGAAGATTTCATCACAAGAAGCAAAAAGGAGTGACGTAAGCTCTGTTGACATAAAAACAATGTTCAGAGCTTGTTTCGTTTCTTCGTGTGTTCGGTGTGACTTTGTTTGTCGTTGCTGTTGATTTTCTGTATGTGCTTGTCTTGTTTTCCATCGACGGCTGTCTTGTGTTGTTTTAGATAGACAGGGGAAGGGGAGTTCTTATCCTTGTTCTTTACCCCCTTTTGTTCGAGTCTCTAAGCAGTTTTGAAAAAAAAAAAAAAAAAAAAAAAAAAAAAAGGTAACCAAAGTTCATCCATAAAATTACGTCACTGCAAAGGAATTATATGTGGCTGTTCGTTGGAAATGTTTGTGTGAATGAGAATTGAAATCGATGTCCTCAGCTATTTCCTTTAATTGGAAAACAGAACAAAGAGAAACGAAAGGAAGCTGGAATCAGGACGGATGGAGAGAACGAAAGGCAAGAAGAAGAAGAGGACGAAGAAGAAGAAAGAAGAAGAAGAAGAAATCAAGACAAAAGAAAACAACTGAACAAACAAACAACAATAAGAACAACGAAAAGAAAACAAGAAGACAAGAACACGATCAAGATCACGGTAGAACATAGAATTAACAGAATGTCAGCATCCCCCCCCCCCCCCCCCCCCCCCCGCTCCTCTGCCAACACCCCTCCCTCCTCCCCAACTTTGTGTCGCTCAAAATATTTGAAGAAGACAAGTAAAAGACGGCATCGAAGATCCTTGCTGATAGATCCGTTGACGTGTTAAAAAAAAAAAAAAAAAAAAAAAAAAAAAGAAAAAAAAAGTCCACACTCCCAGATAATCCTCTTGCAACGATTGGGTGAACATTGTTCAGTTTGTGAAATGGGTTTCTTTCCAT
>JADBJO010000617.1:261017-278517 GCA_016801955.1 Conus betulinus | reverse complement strand
TTAATGACCAGAACATCCTGATAGAACATTAGTGTTAATGACCAGAAACATCCTGATAGAACATTAGCGTTAGATGACCACAACATCCTGACCAGAACATCCTGACAGAACATTAATGTTAATGACCAGAACATCCTGACAGAACATTAGCGTTAGATGACCACAACATCCTGATAGAACAGTAGAGTTAGATGACCACAACATCCTGATAGAACATTAGTGTTAATGACCAGAAAATTGATTGTGGAAGGCTTGCAGACTGTGAAAAAACAAGCAAAACAGTATATTGACGTTTTCCAAAGAATTCCAGGGAGGAGGGGCCAACACAGGGCTGTCTCTAACCTTTGAGATTTCATGGTCCATCAATGCACGCGTGGATGTGTGCACTCACGTATGCTCTGTGTGTTGTCTGTTTTTGAAAGATGTCCAAAGCAGTCAAACATGAACATCATTCACAAAGATAGTTGGCATAAGCAGCTTGTTTATGAGTGGCACACATGTGTCACGTTTTACCAATTTGCATCACTTGTCTACCACGTTCTTCTCATGGTTGATATATGCTTTCATCACAAGTGTTTCCGTACATCGTCTATTGACGTCATTGCCTGAGTGCAGGGGGGGTAGAAAGCGTGAGAAACAAGAGACGAACAGTGACGGTGGAGAGAGAGAGAGACAGAGAGAGAGAGAGAGAGAGAGAGAGAGACGAGAGAGAGAGAGAGAAAGAGCGGGTGGGGTGGGGTGGTGGGGTCTGGAACGTTTGTCCAGCCTGTCATCCTTGATTGCTGCTAGTTTGAGTCTCTGAGCTGACATCAAAGGAAAGAACGACTTCAGCGAAACGAGAGGTGAAAGTCATTCCGAGTTTCAGTTTCTGCTGGAGGCCAGAGCCCAGACAACCACACACGGCCTTCAGGGCTGCGCCGATGAAAAGGACATGGAGTCACCATCACGATGTGATACTGGAGACCACCCAATCCTCCTCCCCCCCCCCCCCCCCCCCCCCCCCCGCCTTCCCTCTTAACAATAGCATCCCATATCCGCCTCTTACCCCTATTCCCAAAACGAAGAAAAAAGTTCTGAAAGCGAATGGACCAGCGAATTTGGAGGGACGCCACAGCCCAAATACTTTACGCCTCCCTCAAAAAGTGGAAAATCACGATCATTTTTTACGCAGGTTTTGAGGAAAATGGGGAGGAACAGAGGATGGGGGCAGGGGGGGGGGGGGGGGGGGGGGGGGGGGAAGGATCGCAGACCATGCACTGCCCCCCTCCCCTTAACCCTCCCATCCGCATCTCCCAACCTCCTCCCTCTTCCTCCGTCAGTCTTTCTGACACGTTAACTTACAGTGAGGTTTGAAGGATCAGACATCTCTAGGACTTCCCACAAGAACACTGCCAACAACAGAAAGAAAAGAAATGGGACAACGGGGGAAGAGAGATGGGATGGAAGCCAGCAAGAAAAGACAAAGAAAAGAAAGAACAGAACAGATCCGGAAAAAAAAAGAATGAAATGGAGAAAGGAAGATAAAGAAGGAAACATAAAAGAAAGAAAAAAAAGAAAGAGAAATGAAAAAAAAAAAGAAAGAAGGACGAAAGAAAAGGAAATGAAAAAAAGAAAGAAAGTAACAGGACAAAAAAGGTAAATGACAAATAAAAAGAAAAGAAGGCTAAAGAGAAAGAAAAGAAATAAGCAGGCAAACACAAAGGCAAAAACAAAGAGTAAAAAAGAAAATGAAGCAAGGATATAAAAGGGAAAATGAAAAATGGGATGGAAAAAGCTAGCATGCAAGAAAGAAATAGCGCACCATAATTGAGTGCACATATTTCTCGCAAGACGATAATAATTCTCGAGGCTTATAGATCGATGATTCTTTTTTTTTTTTTTTTTTTATCTCTTTTCCTGGCAAATAAGTTTGTTTAATCAATCACTGGCTCTGCCTGGAGAGTATACTAGACAGAATCAACTCCCTCCTCTCTCTCTCTCTCTCTCTCTCTCTCTCTCTCCACACTCACACTCACTCACACTCTCTCACACACAAACACACACACACACACACACACACGCGCGCGCGAGACACACACACAGAGAGCGTTCTCGTTCTCATTCTTCTGAACGCAATGTTTCTGAACGAAATACGAATGCAGCTGAGAGGAAACTTATCACAAAGAGTGAAGTCTCACAATCATAGCACATATATGGAAGATTTCTTAGCATAAAATAAACTAAATGCACTTTCCATTATCTTGTACACATTTTTTGTTCATGTGTCGTTTGCTTCTCATGTGAGGTGTCTTTGTTTTGTTTTGAACTGAATTAAGGGTTTGAGTTAATGTCGGTGTGTGTGTGTGTGTGTGTGTGTGTGTGTGTGTGTGTGTGTGTGTGTGTGTGTGTTGTGTGTGTGTGTGTGGTGTGTGTGTGTGTGTGTGTGTGTGTTGTGTGTGTGTGTGTGTGTGTGTGTGTGTGCGTGTGCGTGTGTAGTATGCGTGCGTGCGTGCGTGTGTGTGTGCGTGCGTGTGTGCGCGCGCGCGTGTGTGTGTGTGTGTGTGTGTGAGATATATTTTTTTCTGGTGCATGTTGTGTAAAACATTTTCAATAGAGGTTCTGCATGTCGTCACTGTTATCGTTTTCTTTTTTGTTGTTGTTTTTTTTTTTTTTCATCTGTCCTCTTGGTTCAATTCTCTTTTCAGTTTTTTAATGAAAAAAAAAAAGATTAGGAGCAAATATCTGAGTTGATCAATAAACTTTACTGGAGCATAGGAGTTATATGTGGCTAGCCTGAAAGTCTTAACTGACCACTGACATCGACCCTCTGAAAGGGGATTTTTTCTTTCTTCCTTTTTCTTTTTTGTTTTTTTTTTTTTTTTTTTTTTGGGGGGGGGGGGGGGGGGGGGGGGGGGGAGTCTGGGACACATAAGACTTCACTTGACAGTCAGAAAAATTAATTGAACGTGAAGTTTATCTATTACATTTGTGGGCATTCCTAAAATTGCCATTTTAATATTTACGCGAATGTTTGTTTGTTTGTGAAAATAGCTCATGAACAATTCTCATAACTGCACGAAAAACAGTTAAGGACAGCTGAAGTGATCGGCCTGTGTTGGCCATGTCAGATCATTGCAGGTTGAAGGACAGATTTCCATAGAAGGGAATGGAGAAAGGAGCCAGAACAGCACATATGTCGTTCTGCTGTTTCCAACCTTTATGATTTGACGGGACCATCAAGGTGAGAGGACGCCACGCATGCGCAAGGAAACGCTCACACGCGTACGTGTGTGTGTGTGTTGACCTGTGACAGAAGGCCAATGCAGTGAAGCGTGACCATGCAGAACAAGCAGGTTTGGTTGTGGCTGGCACATAGTGTCAGTTTGGACAACCTGACTTTGCTGCTGGTGTCTACATTGGACAACGGACTGGACTGCAGAGTCTACATTGGACTAATTGACTTTCTGCATGGTGGACAATTGGTAACTTGACTTTGCTGCTGGTGTCTACATTGGACAATTGACTTTGCTGCTGCTGTCTACATTGGATAACTTGATTTTGCTGCTGCTGTCTACATTGGACAAACTTGACTTTGCTGCTGGTGTCTACATTGGACAACTTGACTTTTTGCTGCCGTGGACATTGGACAACTTGACTTTGCTGCTGCTGTCTACATTGGACAACTTGACTTTGCTGCTGCTGTCTACATTGGACAACTTGACTTTGCTGCTGCTGTCTACATTGGACAACTTGACTTTGCTGCTGCTGTCTACATTGGACAATTTGACTTTGCTTCTGCTGTCTACATTGGACAACTTGACTTTGCTGCTGCTGTGTTACATTGGACAACTTGACTTTGTTGCTGCTGTCTACATTGGACAAATTGACTTTGCTGCTTGGACATTGGACAACTTGACTTTGCTGCTGCTGTTTACATTGGACAACTTGACTTTGCTGCTGGTACATTCAACTTGACTTTCGCTGCTGTCTACATTCGTTTACCGGCTGTCAAAGTATTTCCGGATATCGTCTAATGACGGTAATTACCTGATCACGGGGGTGGGGATGGGGGTGGAAAGCTTGAGGAAGGTGGTGTGTGTGTGTGGGGGGGGGGGGGGGGGGGGGGGGGGCGGGGGCATGGGGGGGGGGGGGCGGGCGGGGGGAAGCGTAGGGTTTGTGTATGGTCATGGACCATTTCCTCAGGTTATCTTTGATTGCTGTTATTTTGTTGTTCTTTTAGCCAACACAAAAGGAACTACGGACTCACCGGCTAAATGAGAGGGAAGCCATTAACCGCTTCACTTTCAGCTGGACTACTGAGACCTGCCCACCACACACGGGCACTTTAGGACTGTGTCGATGAGACATTAGGTCATCGTCAGGTCGACGACCTCCATCTCTCATGGCCCTCCCCCCCCCCCCCCCAATTCCCTTATCACCGACAGAATACCACTCCCAGCCGTTCATCCCCATTCCAAAAACTAAGACCTGAAAACGCACGAACCAGTGTATTTCAGAACCAGTGTATTTCAGAACCAGTGTATTTCAGAACCAGAACCAGTATTTCAGAACCAGTGTATTTCAGAACCCAGTGTATTTCAGAACCAGTGTAACCAGTGTATTTCAGAACCAGTATATTTGAGAACCATCTCCATCTCCCGCACTCTTCTCCCCACCCCTCCTCTGTTCCCTGTCGCTGCCCCAATCCTTCACCTCTCCCTGGAAAAGTGAAAAATCGTAATTCTTCTGGAAGCAGTTCTTTGGGGGAAGAAGGCGAAAGTGTGAAGGGAAAGAGAGGGGGGGGGGGGGGGGGGGGAGTCATATCATCATGCACTGCACCCATCCTCTTTTTCCCCCTCCCTCACATCTCCCCACCTCCTTATTCTCCGCCTGCACGTCAGTTTTGAAAGGTACTACAGTGAGATTTGAACAAGCAAACATCGCTCAGCCTTCCCACAAGAATATTGTCGAAAAAGAAATACGTAAAAAACAAAACAAAGCAAAAAAAAAAAAAAAACATGAAAGGGATGAAAACGAAAAAAAAGGGGGGAAAGGACAGGTGGTATGACAGACAGATGAGAAGAAAGAGAAAAGAAGAAAGAACGAAAAGATTGAGGAAGAAATCAGCGAAGAAAGAAAGAGAAAACTAAGAACGAAACAAGAAAGAAAAACAGAAAAAAGAGAGAAAGAAAAATAAAAAAATAAAAAAGGAAGAAAAGTAAAAAAAAAAAGAAAAAATGATGGAAAAGAAAGGATGCCCAGAAAAAAACAAACAAACGACAAGCAATGACAGAACCAAAGAGCAAAAAATCAACCCCCCCCAAAAAAAAAAAAAAAAAAAAAAAAAAAAAAAAAAAAAAAAAAGCAAGCAAGCAAGCAAACAAAGACAGAAACAAAGAGCTAAGTAAGAAAAAAAAGTAAAAACGAAAGGTAAAGACAATAGACAGACAAAAGGAAGAAAGAGATAGAAAAAGCTAGCACGCAAGGAAGAAGAAATGGCACACTGTAATTGAATGCATATATTCCTTGGAAGACGATGACATTTCCTGAGACTTTCAGATGTAAGCTGATCGATTGACGGGTTGCGTGTGTTTGTGTCCTTCTCTTTCTGCTGGCAAACAGCTTTGCTGAATCACTTACCAGCCCTGCCTGGAGGAAATGCTGAACAATGTCACCACACATACAGAGACAGACACTTTCAGGCTGTTTTCCATGCAATGTTAGATGTCATCTGAACGAACTACGAATGCAGCTGAGGGGAACTTTATCACAAAGAGTATAGCCTCGCAATCCCAGCAAATACGGAAGATTTGACCAGAAAAGGGAAGAAGAGGAATAAAGTGAACTTGATAACCCTTCCCCTGTCTGCACGCTTCGCTTCTCTCTTTGGGATTTCTTTTTTTCTGGGAATTAATGGTTTGAATTATCCTCGGTTTGTTTACTTTTTTTGTTGCTTGTTTCTGTATTGTTTGGTGTATCTTGTTCGCCATTATTGATGGAGGTTTTCCATGTCGTTAATGGTTTTCGTTTGTCTTTGTGTTGGTGGTGTTGTTGTTGTCATTCTTGTCGCTGTTGTCGCTGTTGTTGTTGAAGTCCCTTTTGGGGTTTTAACATAAGAAGACAATAAGCATTAGTCAAAGCTGAGCAATAATCTTAATCTGAGCGAAGGAATTATAAGTGGCAGCCTACAAATTTTGTAACTATAGGCAGGAAGGAGGAGATGGGAGAGTCTGGATGGGGGTGAATACAAGGCGGGAAGAAGAAGAAGAAGAAGAAGAAGAAGAAGAAGAAGAAGAAGAAGAAGAAGAAGAAGAAGAAGAAGAAGAAGAAGAATTCAAGTACAATGTAGGCACTTTGCTCCCACCTTTGAAGGAGACAAGGAAGACTCGAAGGTTCTCACTGATGGAGACATTGACGTTCAAAAGAAGAAACCTTTCAATACATAAACGAATATCGCCCAACGATCGAAAGAACATGTTTGTGACGATTTTCTTTGCATGCGATTTGTCATATATGACATTTTGCAGATCATGTAACAGACCAGGAACAGAGCAGCAAATTATGAACGTGCGACTACTGGGCAATATTTCTAAAGTGTGTAACTGTCTTATTTTTGTCAGTACGTATGTAATTGTACACTGTAAACGAGTGAATGAAAAGGTCAACAGGAGAGGAATGAAGAGGTAGGGTAGGGCTTGGAACAGCTTAGCTTTGTCACGTTTTATTTCTTTCCTTCCTTCTTCCCCGCTCCGTGTCTCTGTTCTGGTTGCCAGGGACAAAGATGTCCATGGCATCTGTTCTGGTTGCCAAGGAGAAAGATGCTCCTTGTCATCTGTTCTGGTTGCCAAGGAGAAAGATGTTCCATGTCATCTGTTCTAGTTGCCAGGGAGAAAGATGTTCCATTGTCATCTGTTCTGGTTGCCAAGGAGAAAGATGCTCCTTGTCATCTGTTCTGGTTGCCAAGGAGAAAGATGTTCCATGTCATCTGTTCTAGTTGCCAGGGAGAAAGATGTTCCATGTCATCTGTTGTAGTTGCCAGGGAGAAAGATGTTCCATGTCATCTGTTCTAGTTGCCAGGGAGAAAGATGTTCCTTGTCATCTGTTCTGGTTGCCAGGGAGAAAGATGTTCCATGTCATCTGTTCTAGTTGCCAGGGAGAAAGATGTTCCATGTCATCTGTTGTAGTTGCCAGGGAGAAAGATGTTCCATGTCATCTGTTGTAGTTGCCAGGAGAAAGAAAGATGTTCCATGTCATCTGTTCTAGTTGCTAAGGAGAAAGATGTTCCATGTCATCTGTTCTAGTTGCCAGGGAGAAAGATGTTCCTTGTCATCTGTTCTAGTTGCTAAGGACAAAGATGTTCCATGCCATCTGTTCTAGTTGCCAGGGAGAAAGATGTTCCATGTCATCTGTTATAGTTGCCAGGGGAGAAGATGTTCCATGTCATCTGTTCTAGTTGCCAGGGAGAAAGGTGTCCTATGCCATCTGTTCTAATTGCCAGGGAAAAGGATGTCTCATGCCATCTGTTTTAGTTGCCAGGGAGAAAGATGGAACTGAGGACCAAGACTGCAATGAACGTCCTCAGACTTGATGTCATAGCAACATTGTGTCAGGAATAAGCCGATTAAAAGTACATGTTCTAAACAATACTGGAGGTTGGGGAGTGGGGAGTGGTGGGGGAAGGCGGGGTAGGGGCAAAGGAGACTTGGGGGTACTGGATGATGGCTAGGTGGCAGATACAAAAAGGGGGTAACAGAGAGAGAGAGAGAGAGAGAGAGAGAGAGAGAGAGAGAGAGAGAGAGAGAGAGAAGAAGAAGAAGAAGAAGAAGAAGAAGAAGAACAGAAGAGACAGACACAGTCAGAGACAAAGGGAGAGAGAGAGAGATCATGAGAGAAAGAGAGAGACACAGAGACACAGAAAAAACAGAAAAATAGAGAGAGAGACAAAGATACACACACACACACACACACACACAGAGAGAGAGAGAGAGAGAGAGAGAGAGAGAGAGAGAGAGAGAGAGAGAGAGAGAGAGAGAGAGAGACAGAGAAAGTGAGAGTGAGTGATAGAGAAGAATAAGAACAAGAAGAGGAAGAAAGAAAGAAATAAAGAAGGAAGGAAGACAGAGAGAAGAGAAGAAAAAGACAAACAGATAGAAAGGAAGAAAGCAGGTTGGAAGAAGAGGGGAAGTGGGGTGCTGAAAGACAAAGACGAACACAACAAAACAACAAAAGGATAAAGGCAATGCAAGGAATGAAAAATAAAAACACCACCGGCGTGAACAAGATCACGTCAACCTTGTCCATTTTCTTTGGCTGTCGTAGGTTCGCGTGGGCCTGTTGGAAACGATATGGAGAGTAAACACTGGACACATTAATATCACAGCCGATCAATAAAACTTTGTATGAAAATCTATATTTCGTGTGACCTCCTAAACTTGGCCCTAACTTTGTCCTTGACCCTGCCTCTAGCTTAACGCTAGCCATACCCCCACTCCCACCCCCCCACCCCCAGCTACACGTATCTTAAAAAACAACATTAACCCTATTCCTAACCGTGAAAGTAGCTTGATTAAACAAAAATCGCCAGCAAACAAAGACAAAAAAAAAAAAAAAAAAAGAAAGTAAAGAAAGGAAGGAAGAAAGAAAGAAAGAAAGAAACGAAGAAAAAACAAAAAAAAAGAAAGAAAAAAAGAGAGACAGACAGAAAGAAAGAAAGAAAAAAAAAGAAAGACAGGCAGACAGAAAGGCAGCAGAAAGAAAGAAAGATTGACAGACTGAAAGAAAGAAAGACAAAAAGACGAAAAAGGAAAGAGGAAGGAAAGAAAGAAAGACAGACAGAAGAAAGACAGACAGAAAGAAAGAAAGACAGAAAGAAAGAGAAGACAGAAAGACAGAAAGACAGTCAGATGGAAGAAAGAAAGAAAGAAAGAAAGAAAGAAAGAAAGAAAGAAAGAAAGACAGACAGACAGACATACAGACAGACAGACAGAAAGGAAGAAAGACAGACAGACAGACAGAAGGAAAGAAAGAAAGACAGACAGAAAGACAGACAGAGGACAGACAGACAGACAGACAGACAGACAGACAGACAGAAGGAAGAAAGAAACAAAGAAAGAAAGAAAGAAAGAACGGAAGAAAAAGGAAGAAAGAAAGAAAGAGAAGAAAGAAAGAAATAAGAAAGAGGAAGAAACGAAATACAAAAACGTTCGCTGTAACGTGCGTCTCTTTCCTTTTCAGAAAAAAAAAAAAATGGCATTAACGAACCTCAGTGACAGTCACACGGGGCTATGAGAAAATAAAGAATACAGCTTACGTCTACATCTGTTGTTGAGGTCTACAGTCCACCTACACGCATTAGGCTTATAAGGTCTGATATGCCCTGTAGCCAGGGGGGAAAATGAAGCAAAACTTTGTGCAATGAAAAATATCCAACTTCGAAGATAAACCCACGTTCAGCTGTCGTTTAAAGAACTAGTTCTGGCATCTCTCTCAGATTGACTCTTCACGACAGACCAACCCCCCCCCCCCCCACACACACACACACACACACCACCACCACCACCGCCACCACCACGCCACACCATCCCGACCACCGGCATACCCTATCCTACCCCACCACTCAGAAAAAAAAAAAGAAAAAAAGAAAAGGAAAAAAAAAAAAACCATACATGATGCAACTGTAATCATGCTCAAAACTGACAAAAGTTGTCCAACTAATGATTACAAGACATTACTGTGTGTGCGGCAATTTCCGATTTGGGCATCCGAATTTATGTTATGTGTGTGTGTGTGTGTGTGTGTGTGTGTGTGTGTGTGTGTGTGTGTGTGTGTGTGTGTGTGTGTGTGTGAGAGAGAGAGAGAGAGAGAGAGAGAGAGAGAGAGAGAGAGAGAGGATGGAAGAATTGTCACAGCAAAACATCGTGACCCCTTTGAATACAACAATATCAGGAAACGAATTGAAATACAAGAAAAGAGAAACGGAAGAGTGGTGGTGGGAGGGCAGACGGAGGAACAACAACAACAAAAAAAAAAAACAGAGACTGGGGACAGGAAAACCGCAAAAGGTTTGTATGTGTTGAGAGGAGTGGGACACGGGGGGCTGGGTGGGGAGGGGGGGGGGGGGGGGGGGGGGAGACATGAAGAAAAGGAGGACGAAAGAAAAATCTATATAGCCTCTCTCCCTCTCTCTCTCCTTGGGCAAGCATTGGAAAATGTCGGAGAAACAAGCGTCAAAATCATCACCCTTCCAAAAAAGCAAAGACAGCTGATATTTTATACAAAGCAAACATTCGGGACACTTTTTCCTCATGAAATGAATGTTAAACGACCAGAAAATTGACCCTGGCATTGTTGTGGTCTGTGATGGACGGGCGAATCACGAAATTGACGCCTGCTGTAGAGGCATTGTGAAGCGACTGCAGTTTCTAGCCTTTGCGATTGGACGGAGCCATCAACGCATGAGAGCGCCACGCATGCGCATAGATGCATGCATGCGCGTACGTGCGTGTGTCTCGCGCTAAAAGAAGTCTTATGCATAAAACATGAGCATCGTTCACTGCGATTGTTTACACAATGCTTAAAAGCAGCTTGGTTTTGACCAGCACATTCGTGTCACTTGTTACGACTGTACTTTTCCGTGAATTCTCTTCTTCGTTTGTCCCATTGTTACAAGCATTTTCAAACGCACGTCAATTGAAAAAAATTACCTAATTGCCGGAGGGAGAAAAGCGTGTGAAAGGGAGGCGGACAGTGTGTGTGTGTGTGTGTGTGTGGAATATTTCCTCAATCTTTCAGTTTTGGTTGTTACAATTTTTTCGTTCTTCCAGCTGACATGGGAGGTAAAGAAAGACTCCTTTGCAAAATGAGAAGAAGTTATTGAAAGCACTAGCCGCCGTGGCGAAGTGGTTAGCGTCCGGGCTTGGAGGTCGTGGGTTCGATTCCCATAAGGCCATTTATTTGTGGGAAATTTCTGCCCCGATCGGCTCCTGTCCTGAGTCGAGTCTGCTACGGGCTCAGCTGGGAAGACTGGGACCACACAGTCGAGTTTCATCCACCTCAAGGGTGTGTCACTGAAAGCGTTGCTCAAATGCACTGACCAACACTGCAGGTGCCTGTATCTCTCACGCCTGGTTGACGCCGGGATTTAGTATGAAAGTAAGCGTAGAGTACAATCATGCCATGCAGTCACAGGCGGAATGGAAATCCGTAGTATCATCATCCTCATCCTAATTAAGCAGCATTTAAAAAGAAAGTCTCCAGTTCTGTGGCCCTTTATACCCTGCTCTCATGGTGCTCTGAGTGTTCACGTACTTTCCGCCACAGAGGCCCTAGTTTGATTCTGTCGGGGTCACCAGTATCGGCAAATGTATGGGACCTGTCGTTAGATGGACGTGGTGGCGCCCTCTGGAGGGAGACCTTACGCCGGCTCCGGGAATAAGTAGTTATTGTCGTCAGCACTGGGCTTTGTTGTGGTAGTCTGCGTGCGTTCGATCAGAACAGGCACCACTGAGGTAACTCGCCAGGGCAGTGTCTCCTCCAGTGGGTTGCCTCTTGACGACTTCACGTTGACTGCTCCCTTTGGATTGCCGGTGCCAGGGTGACGGCGGGCCGGACTGGGCTGTGGCTGTTGACGAGGGCTCGGAACGAGCGGCGTGGGTGCAATGTCACTGAGGCGGCACAGAAAATGGGACAGCCAAACAAAACTAATAACAAATGAATATGATAAACAACACTGAGAGCTTGAGTTCCTGCTGGACTACACAGCCCGGCCGACCACACAGGGCGATTGTAGGGCTGGCTGATGACAGAGACATGGGGGTCCCTGTCACGATGTGATCCTGGCAAACCACCCACCCACCCACCACCCTCCCACTTATCGACATCATACCCTCTGCTACCACTCACCACCTTCTTCTTCTGCGTACACGGGCTGTTACTCTGCGGACACTCCCTGTATGGACAGGCTGATACTCCTGCGGACACTCCTTGTATGGACAGGCTGATACTCCTGCGGACACTCCCTATATGGACATGATACCCAACCCCAAAGGGAGTGGAATTTTGTGTGCAGGGACCGTTTTTTTTTTTTAAATCCCGCCATTAAGGCAGCCATACTCAGCCATACTCCATCTTCGGGGAAGGTGCATGCTATGTGTAACGTGTCATCCATACCACCGGCCAAACTGGCCTTCTCTTCCGAAAGCTGGTGATGGGATTTTACGTGTGTGCAAGATGTTACGCGTGCGTTCACACACCGAACCTCGGTTTATACTCTCATTCGAAGAACTGTATGGGAAATGGAGTCAGAACTAATGTTAACTTCGAGGGAAAAATCCCCTGTACCGAAACGGCCCGGCGGAGATTCGAACCCGCAACCCTTGGATTACGAGTCCGGCACTCTACCAACTGAGCAATCCAAACACTAAGAAAAAAAAAGTGAAAATGTGTGAACCAGCGTAAATCGCACGACATTCGACCCTCCTCCCCCCTCCTCTACTCCCTGCCACCTCAGGCCTCCACCCCTCCCTGGGATGATTAGAAAATCGACATGCATCTAGAAACTGGCCTTCGGGGAACGGGGTTAGTGGGGGAGAGGAGGGGGGATAGAATATTGGCCTTGCACTGTACGCCTCCCCTTCCCCCCTCTCAATCACACCTCTCCACCTCCCTCTTCGCGGTCTGCGTGTCAGTTTTGACAGGGGAAATGAAAGTGTGGTTTGAAAGACCGGGCATCGCTTGGCCTTCGCAACAGAATATTGGCAGAAAAAAGGAGGGCGTGGGGGGGAGGAGGTTGGGGGAGGATGAGGACCAAAGGCAATCAGAGAGATGTTTTGACAGACAAAAAGAGAAAAAGTAGCATCTGTAAAAAATGTAAAGAAAGGAATGAGAGGGATAAAAGAAGAGACAAAGGAAAGACAAAAAAAAAAAAAGAAAAAAAGAAAGAAAAGGAGACAAGAAAGAAAGAAAAAAAAGAGGGAGGGAAAACAGGAAATGATGGATAGAAAGAAAGGAAGACGAGAAAGAAACAAACAAATGAGCAAGCAAGTAAACAAAGACAGAAAGGAAGAGCGAACTAAAAAAAAAAAATAAATAGAAAGAAGACAAAGAATGAAGAGAAAAAAAAAAGGAAATACGAGAAAGCTGACAAAATTATGGAGAAAGGGATAGATAAAAAAGCCAGCATGCAAGAAAGAAATAGCACACCGTAATGGAGTGCCTGTATTCCTCAGAAGACGATCGTCATTCCTGATGATTTAAGATGCAAGCAGATCGATGAGTAATCTGTTTCTTTCTTCCTTTCTCTTTCCTTTTTCTTCTGCACGCTTACAAATTTTCAGAATCAATCATTGGTTCTGCCTGGAGTACGTGCTAAAACTGAATCAATACACATATAAAGACTGTCAGTCCACTGTCCAGGTAATTCCAGTTGTCATTTGAACGAACACATTTGTGTTTTTGTGCTCATCTCTCATCATCTGTGCTCCTCTGTGTGTTGTGTGCTCATCTGTGCTGGCACTTACACATGCACATGCACACACACCACACACACACACACACACACACACACACACACACACACACACACACACACAGACTCACACACACACAGACTCACACACACACACACACACACACACACACACACACACACACACACACACACACACACACACTCGCCACACACACACACACGTGTACACACTCACCACACACACACACATGTGTATACTCACCATATACACACACGTGTACACTCAGCACACACATGCATGTGTACACTCACCACACACACATATGCAATGATAATATTGGCACGACTACTGCTAGGTAGGTACTCAAAGTCTGACCAGAGGGCTGGGCCTAATGCGTAGGTCAGACATCTGCAAAGTCGTCGCCACGAGACCCTCTTCTTCAATTCTCTCATCTTGGTCAATAACTCATTTATCCATCAGCTTGAAATCATGCGCAGTGTAGTCTCAAAACTTAGCGGATGTGGTGTAGCGCATATGGACTAGTCCGCACGTAGTGACGCCTCCTTGATGAAACTGAAACTGAACGAGCATAAGATTGCATGCAGCTGAAAGGAAATTCAACACAGAGCTTAGTCTCACGATCTTAGTAAATACGGTAGATTTTATAAGAAAAGGAAAGAAGAGGAAATAAAGAAAACTTGATAAACCTTCCACTGTCTGACAGACATTTTTTGTCCATGCGCGCCTCACTTTCCTGTTTGTTTGTGTTTTTTTTTTCACATAAAAGCTTTAGTTATTTTTGTTTCGTTTGTTTTTATGTCATCATCGGTTTTCGTTTCGTCTTTTTGCACACTCCATTTCGTTCCAGGATCTTTTCAGTTTTAATGGAAGAAGACAAATAGCATTGATCAAAGTTGATCAATAAACTTAACTTGAAGCGAGGGAATTTTATGTGGCTGCATACAAAAGTCGTAAATGAACCTTGAAATCGACGGTCTGAAAAAAAAAAAAATGTTGGGTTGGGGGACTGGACGGAGTTACAGACAGAGTGGGAAAATAAGAGAAGAAGAAGAAGAAGAAGAAGACGAAGAAGAAGAAGAAGAAGGAGAAGAAGAGGAGGAGGAGGAGGAGGAGGAGGAGGAGGAGGAGGGGAGAGGAAGAGAGGAAGAAGAAGACGAAAAAGAAGAAGAAGAGGGGTGGGAGGAAAAAAAAAGAGGAGGAGTCCGAGGAGAAGGGGAAGGGGAACGAGGTGGAGGGGGAGGACGACGACAGCGAAGAAAAAGAAAACAAGAACAAGAAGAACACGAAAAAAGGAGGAGGAGGAAAACAACAGGAGGGAGAAGAAGAAGAAGAAGAAGAAGAAGAAGAAGAAGAAGAAGAAGAAGAAGGAGAAGAAGAAGGAGAAGAAGAAGAAGAAAAAAGAAGAAGAAAGAAGAAGGAGGGGGAGGAAAGAGAAGAACAACAAGAAAAAGAAGAAGAGAGGAGGAGGAAAAAACAACAGGAGGGGGAGAAGGAGGGAACCAAAGAGGAGAGAGGAGGAGGAGAAGGAGGAAAAGGAGGAGGAGGAGGAGGAGGAGATGATAATGAAGCAGAAGAAAAAGCAGAAGGTAGGGTGGATGGGTGGGTGTGCAAGAGTTGAACGACAGAGCACAAAAAAGAGATAAAGACAGTAGAAAACAACACTGGCTGGAATTAGATCTTGTCAACATTTCCCCTCTCCTTTGTCTGCCACCGGTTCTTGTGACCTGTTTGAAAGCGATCTCAGAGAGTGACGACGGTACAAATTGACGTCACAGCCGATCACTGAACGTTGGGTCAAATTCGTTTTTCTCAGCGTCCGCCTAAACTTACCCCTAAACCCACCCCTTAACCCTGCCCCTGGCGTTATGCTAATCATACCCTTGAGCTAAATCATCCTTAACCACAGCGCTAACCTTAATCGCAATCTCACAAATAGCTATATTGAACTCTTAAATGATTGCTTACAAAGCCCTCATCTTCGCTAGTAATTTGTCTCTCGTTCCTCCTCCGAGAAACAGGGCAGCAATGACGCTCAGTGTCAGCAACACACGGTCCATGGCAACGAAGAGCAGAATTACATCCAAACTTGGTGCCAGGCCATCCAAACTCGGTATCAGACCATCCAGACTTGGTGCCAGACTATCCAAACTTGGTGCCAGATTATCCAAACTTGGTGCTAGGCCATCCAAACTTCGTGCCACACCATCCCAACTTGGTGCCAGACCATCCCAGCTTGGTGCCAGGCTATCCAAACTTGGTGCCAGGCCATCCAAACCTGGCGTCAAACCATCCAAACTTGGTGCCAAATTATCCCAAACTTGGTGCCAGACCATCCAAACTTGGTGCCAGACCATCCAAACTTGGTGCCAAACTATCCAAACTTGGTGCCTGACCATCCCAACTTGGTGCCAGACCATCCAAACTTGGTGCCAGACTAACCAAACTTGGTGCCAGACCATCCAAACTTGGTCCCAGGCCTATAGCCAAGCCGAACTCACGACTCAGGAATGAACTAACATTCAGGCAGCAAGAACATACGTACAAGGGCAAAAATATCAAGGTTCAAAGCCAAGTCCATGTTCGAATGTCAGTTGCAGGAATAGTTCTGTCATCTCACTCAATTTAGTATTTACGACAGACCCCCCCCCCCCCCCCCCCCCCCCACACACACACACACACACACTATCCCTATCCTCTTCCTCCTCCTCCCTCATCACCACCACCACTGGAATCCCTCTAACCTCCACAACCTCTCCCCCCCCACACACACACACACACACACACACACACACACACACACACACACACACACACACACACACACACACACACACACACACACACACACACACACACACACACACACACACACATACGCGTTACATAACTATCTCTCTCTCTCTCTCTCTCTCACTTCGTGTTACTTCCTTGATATGATAACTATAATAAGTTTGAATTCTTTTTTGTACTCCCTCTCCCTCCACCCCCTCGCCTCCATCATACCCCCTCCCTCCTCCTATTTTCCTCTCCCCTCCTCATTCCCCTCAGATTTTCACCCCCACCACCTCCCTCGCCCTTTTCCGCTGATTTTCACTCTTTGTATTTCTTCGTTCTCATTATTTCATTATTCAAGTTTCTTTGTTTTGTTATGGTAGCTTGATGTAAAAAGAAAAAAGCAGTTTCTCTGCTTATTCAATGTTCCATCTGGAAATAAAATTTTGACTTGACTTGATTTTTGACACACACACATACACACACACACACACACACACACACACACACACACGCGCGCCCACACACACACACACACACACACACACACAACACACACACACACACACACACATGTAATGCAACAGTAAACATGCTCGAAACGACTGGTCCAACTGGTAGTGACACGGCAGTACAGTGAGTGGGCGATTTCCTAGTTTTGGCATGCGACCTTCTATCCGACATTGAGTGGTATAAAAGGCTAGGATTGCTTAGATCTGCTCTTATTAACAGCAACCTCTCTTGGTTAAAGGCCTAGGAGCGTAAAAAAATTTGTTGATGGCATTCGCAAAATAAGCTTGAGCAGCAAGTGTGTTTGACACACACACACAAACACACACAACACACACACACACACACACACACACAGAGAGAGAGAGAGAGAGAGAGAGAGAGAGAGAGAGAGAGAGAGAGAGAGAGGAGAGAGAGAGAGAGAGAGAGAGAGAGAGGAGAGAGAGCTTCTGATCGTAGACGTAATTCGAAAGTCCTGGTAATTGAGGAGGCTGAGTGACAGAGAGAGAGGAAGAGAGAGGAGGAGAGGGGAGAGAGAGAGAGGAGGGAGGTGAGAGGGAGAGAGAGAGAAGAGCGAGAGGAGAGAGAGAGGAGAGAGGTATTTCCAATTTCATTACGAGAAAACGTACGTGAGGTTATTTTTCAGCTAGAAATTTGTGAAACGTAAGGAATTAGTGATTTGTGTGGAAAACATGTTTCCAATTTAATTTACTCATACGAAAAACGTACGTGAGGTTATTTTTCAGCGT
>JADBJO010000617.1:236017-238517 GCA_016801955.1 Conus betulinus | reverse complement strand
CTTAATCTTTCTTGATTTTGTGTATATTTACATTTATGCAAATATGCATATACGCGTTTGTGTATGTGTGTGTGCGTGCGTGCGTTTCTTGCCACATATGTAATCAGGGACACGTAAACACAGTATAGGCACTGGCTTGTTGCTGTTCACCTTTTGACATTGAATGTAAAGCTATATGTGATTGGCAGCTGGAAATGCATGTGTCTAAACCAACCCACAGACACTCACACAGGCCTACGTCTCCTCATGAAAAGTGGAATGGGATTTTACATGCCTGCCAGATTTTTTTTTTGTGGTTTAATAAATACGTCCACACACGGGACCTCGGCTTACAATCTTAACTGAAGGACTAGAAAGGGATTGAAATCTGCACAGATGTTCAGTCCCCCAAGAGAATTTCTTAGTGAGCTGGCAGACTCGAATGAGAATCGACCGCAAGGCCACAAAACAAGATTTTGCTGCACTAGCCACTAAACCAACCAGACTTCCTACCTGGAAAAGTGGAGGAAAAGAAAGAAAGGGTGGTTGTTCCCAGAATGAATGTTGTGTTGAAGTCAGACTATCTACTGAGGGCCGCTGGTAGCAGGCAGGAGAACCGCTTTACGTTCCCTCATCTCTATTGTTTCATCTTAGTTGTTATTCATTTCTCCATCAGCTTCAAATCATGCGTAATGTAATGTGGTGTCAAAACATAGCGGATGTGGTGTAGCGTATATTGACTAGTCCGCACGCAGTGACCCCACCTTGATGAAACTGAAACTGACATACACACAAACTGGCCCGTGCCCACACACTCAGACACACCACACGTGTGCACTCACCACACTCACATACTACTGGCACAGCTAATGTTAGGTAGGCACTCAAGGTCTGATTAGCAAACGTTGGGTTAATGCGTAGGTCAGACATCTAAGTCGTAGCCACGAGACTCTCTACTTAAATGTTCTCATCTTAGTCATAGATTCATTTAGCCACCAGCTCTAAATCACGCACAGTGTGTGGTCTCAAAACTTTGTGGATGTGTGTGTGTGTAGCGCACATGGGCTAGTATGCATGTAGTAACACCACCTTGATGAAACTGAAAAACAAAAAGGTTGAGAGATCTATGATAATGGAAGTTTTAGAGCAGGTCTCTCTCTCTCTCTCTCTCTCTCTCTCTCTCTCTCTCTCCTCTCCCTCTCTCTCTCTCTCTCTCTCTCTCCTCTCTCTCCGTGTGATTATTTCATAACAAGTTAATATTGAGAGTGATTTATTGGCAAGCAATCTTTTTGTCGTTAATTTTTACTTCTTTCTTTTTTTCTACCTCTAAACTGAATTTTGTTTTGCATATGTTTACATTTATGTAAATGTGCATGTTTGTATTTGTGTCTATGTATGTATGTGTGGCAGATGAGTTTCACCTCCCAAACCCCAAGCTGCCTTCAACAACACCGGCTGGTCTATATCTTCACGACACTGACCATCGGCTGGTCTATCGTCACGACACTGACCATCGGCTGGTCTATCGTCACGACACTGACCATCGGCTGGTCTATCTTCATGATGATGCAGACCACTGTCCTGTCCTGAGGCTAGGCGCCGACTGCAAGTCGTTCTACACAGGTCACCGCTGAATGGAATGAACTTCCATCTCTCAACATAACGGCCCTTGTCACGTATATAAGTATCTGCTCACCGCCGTGTGTGTGTGTGTGTGTGTGTGTGTGTGTGTGTGTGTGTGTGTGTGCGCGGAATGCGCGTACGCACAAAGTGTGAGAGACAGAGAGAGGGAGGGAGGTAGAGAGACATAGACAGTGAGATAGAGACAGACAGAAAGAGACTGACAGAAAAAGAGACCGAGAGACAGAAAGAGACAATCAGAGACAGGGACACAGAGAGAGAGAGAGAGAGAGAGAGAGAGAGAGAGAGAGAGAGAGAGAGAGAGAGAGAGAGAGAGAGAGAGAGACAGACAGACAGACAGACAGACAGACAGACAGACAGACATCTATATACAAAGAACGTACGCCCGCCGCGGGGAACACACGCACTGTCATCACCCCATACACACATTCCCCGACCTTCCTCCTGACGACGACCACGCCTCACAGGCCAGCAAAAAAGACCAAGGTCATATCGATTCTACGATTCCAGCCTTGGATCTCGCGCCACGGTCCGGCGAAGCAGGAAGCCGTGTCAGAAGCTGGTCAATGATGCGGAAAATGTCAGCTAGGGGACATGTCCTTGGTCATGCATCGTTAGCTGGCTTGCCCGATGAGGAGGATGCAGGCCATGTTTTGGACGGGTAGGAAATTATCAGGAGCCTCATTCACTGTGCCATGTCCGGAGAGATGGCAGACTGGGGAGGGATGGAGATTGTGAGGTAGGCCCCGGGCTGACGGGCAGATGAGGAAATAGTCCTCGTGAGATGATTGGTTGGCAGGGTGGTACGATTTTTTGCTTTTTTTTTTCCTTTTTCTTTCTTTCTGTCTCTTCTTTCTTTTTTTTTTTTTCTGTCTGTCTG
>JADBJO010000617.1:206422-208922 GCA_016801955.1 Conus betulinus | reverse complement strand
AGAGTCACCAGGAAAATGGGGGCGGGCGGGGGGAGACAGACAGGAGAAAGTGGATATGCAAGGGATGGAGGAGGGGGGGGGGGTAGGTAAGTGCAGCACTGACAGGTCGCTAAGGAGCCCCGAGTTTAAATCCCGAGTTCACAGTCAGACTGAGACAAGTGCCAGCCCCGCTTCCTTTCATTTGATGGGACATTTTGGATGCTGCAACCGCGCAAAATGTGACAACTGCACAAAATGTCACAATGACATTTTGTGCAGTTATTCAATGCACAAATTGGCACAATTTGCACAGATTTACACAAACTGTCACAATTGTGACAATTTGTGCACCTGTATACCTTTTTTGAAATAACTGCAACACAAATTCCAGTGTGTGTGTGTGTGTGTGTGTGTGTGTGTGTGTGTGTGTGTGTGTGTGTGTGTGTGTGTGTGTGTGTGTGGATGGATGGGTGGATGTACTCTATGATGTCCATGTATTTTTTTGCTCTTTTTCAATTTTGGCTTGCAATTTTATAATTTTCAATTTTATATATATAATATATACTTTTAGTCTGTGTTCACTGCACATGTTTACGAGGTGACAGTCCAGACGAGATGGCCCATGTTGGTTGATTAGGCTGACTGAAACAACAAATTTTGTCTGGGTTGTTGTCAGTTGTTATCCCACGGCTATGCACATGTGTAGCAAGTTTGGAAAATCTAGCTTGAAAGATGTGAAAATATATTTCAGGAAAAAGAAAATGGGTGTTCAAGGATCAGTGTGACCTTGACCTTTGACCTTGATTTTTTGCGAGCAGTATCAGCATACCTTACCTAATCAACAAACAATTTCAAAAGGCTGTCTTAAGTGGTTGAAAAGACATTGCCAAAAATGTCCGTTTGGGCCGACCTGACAGACAGACACACACATACGAAAACAAAAAAAACAAACAAACAAAAAAAAAAAAAACAAAAAAAAGGACACGAAGGAACTTATAGTCTGCTCGCTTTCTTGAAAGTGGCGGACTAACAAGACTGACAGAGGATGTGACATTTTGTGCAAAGGGTGAATTCGAAAATGTGGCATCGGTGCACAAAGTGTCACAGCTGCAAGTTGTGACATTTTGTGCAGTCCTTCACTGCACAAAAATGTCACAACTGGCACAAAATGTCACAATTTTTTTCGGTAACAGATGCCTCCATTAACATGCAAGTCGTTCTAGGGAGTTCAGTGTAGAGTAGCAGATGTCCCAACCATTCTGGCACCACTGAGACAGAGAGGACAGAGACAGACAGAGACAGAGAAACAGACAACAGAGACAGAGACAGACAGGACAGAGAGAGACAGAGAGACAGAGAGACAGACAGGCACAAAGACAGACATACACAGTCAAAGAGAGAGAGAGAGACAGAGACAGATAGAGTTAGAGACAGAGAGAGAGAGAGAGAGAGAGTCAGACGCACAGACACAAAGACAGACACACAATCAGACACACACACAGACAGACCGGTTGCTAGATGGACAGAACAAAAAAATGGACTGTAAGGAGAAAAGGCGTTGGACTCCGCATCAATGGACCAGTGGCACAGTAAGACCAGCCTCCTAGCGGTAGCAGTAGTAGCGCGCCGTGTGAGCTAAAAGCCAGCACGGCGCGGCCATGTACCTTTCGGACCAGGGCTATCCATTACAGCTGACCCATCAGTCACGTCGGCCACATTTCCCCTCCTCATGGCAAGGGCTTGGCTGCCTCCTCCCTTCCAGCCAATGGAGGAATGGTCGTCTGTTCACCCGCCACACGGTGCAAAGGCTCCCCCCCCCCACACCCCCCCCCCCCCACGCGCCCTTCCTTTCCTTTACCCGTCTCTGTCTTGTTTGCTTGCTCTCTCTCTCTCTCTCTCTCTCTCTCTCTCTGTGTTTGTATGTCTCTCTCTCTCTCTCTCTCTCCTCTCTCTCTCTCTCTTCTCTCGTCCTCTGTCTGTATGTATGTATGTCCGTCTGTTCGTCTGTAGTATAGCTCTCTCTCTCTCTCTCCTCTCTCCTGTCCCGCTCCCGTCTCTCCTCTCCGTCTCTCTCTCTCCGGTAGCTCCGTTCGTCTTCCCTCTCTCTCTCTGTCTCTCTCTCTCTCTCCTGTCTCTCCTCTCTCTCTCCTCGTCTCTCTAGGTCATCTCTCTCTCTCTCTCTCTCTCTCCTCTCTCTCTCTCCCATCCTCTGTCCCCTTCGTCTCTCCGCTTCGTGTCCCCCTGTGCTGTCTGTCTGTCTATCTCTCTGTCCTACCTCTCTATGTCTGTTTTCGTCTCTGTCTGTCTGTCTGGTCTGTCTCTCTCTCTCTCTCTCCCTCTGTCTCTCTCTCTCTCTCCTCTCTCTCCTCTCTCTCTCCTCTCTCTCTCTCTCTCTCTTCCCTACCGTTTCTGTAAACTACTGATTGTACCTGCATGCGTTTCTGTGATACAGCACGAAGATTTCTCACTCTGTTTGCTATTCACTGTTTCTGCCTGTACTTCTCTGAAAGTTTTGAAGGAA
>JADBJO010000617.1:181422-196422 GCA_016801955.1 Conus betulinus | reverse complement strand
TGCAAAAATAGCATCCCGGGCATAACGTTGACACTGCGTTGAAGAAATATCAGACTGAGCACTCGCCATTGTCTTTCTTCCTGGTCAAAGAACACATGACAGCTTTTTGTTGTAATCTGGCGACTGGGCAGTAAAAACTGTACGCACTGTCCTAACATGGATACTAGCTATCTATTCTGCAGTGTACTTGTATGTCCAAAAGATTTTCAGATGTGATTGCGTGGTATGCTAAATGTTTTTGATTGACGTTTTACATATTTTCAATCTGGGGGAGTGAGAAACGAAGAAAACTATCAGGCACTTTCAGCGCAGTGTAATTCTATACATGTCATAAAGATGTCAGTGGTTTAGCCACCATGTCATAAACTTTTTTTATGCACGTTGTTTTCAGGATATGATAATATTGATCTGTTCAGGATGCAGCGTGTCTTCCTTTTTGTTCTATGTGCCCGATTCGGTTGTAATAATCAACACTTTATTCTCCATCAAACACCTTATAGTGTGTTTTTTTTTTTAATATACAGAAGCGTTCACTGTATGTTCGTATTTTTTTTATCTGTTTTGAAGTGCCCAAGGGTTTTGAAGTGAACCTGGTAAATATTGGTCTGGGTTCATGGCGTTACATTGAAATTACAATTGTGAATATATATATATATATATATATATATATATATATATATATATATTATTATATTTATATATATTATATATATATATTATATATATATATATATATATATATATATATATATATATATGTATATATATATTTTTTTTCAAAGAAATACATTTCATGGAATATCTGAAGTTCATAGAGAAACAACTGACTTTTCTTTTTTTTTTTTCTATAGAACACGGGAAGTAACTCTCTCAGTCTTCAGTGTTACTTCTCCGATGGAAAAAAAAAAAATTTTACTCATGAACTGACTCAAAGAGCGGATGTGGATATGTTCTACCTCGGATGAGCTCTACATCTCCAAAATGTGTTTACGTGCGTGCGTGGGTGTGTGCGTATGCGCGTGCGTCACTCGTGTATGTGTGTGCGTATTGAGGTTGGAAAGTCCGTATCGACGATTTAAGAGAAATACTTTTTTGTCAGTGAAAAACATTCCCATCGTCTATTTGCTCTTCTGTGCTTGTAATTGACATAAGTTCACGTAAACTGTCCTTGACGTTATTGGCACATACATGTTTCCTCGGGGCAGCAAACCTTTTTTTTTCTATCTTCTCTACTTACCTTTTACATCTACGCCACTCAGTTACGATCTCCAAAGCAATTGAAAACGGGAAAACGATATTCATCTCGCTAAATAAGTAAGCGTACAGCGAACAAACACGAAACGTTATGCGTCTTGATCATGAAGGCTTCTACAATAAAGAAACACAATAGAGGAAAAGTACACTGAGCGACTTAGCCTTTCGTGTTATTTTGTCGGGAGATGGTAGGCACAGCAGACCAATCGTGAGACCGAGGACTGCACGCCGTTGACTCAGTCATCATGTTCATGAAGTTCCTCATCGATGATTCCGCAGCGTGTCCCTGTGGCACATCTCCCACGACAGTGTAACGCTTGCTCCAGGTCTGCCCTGCACACCAGAGCCTTGGAGCAGAAAGCTAGTCTGCTGACCTGCCGATGAGGACCAGGTCCATAGCCCCATGGACGATTTCGGAAATACTGCTGTATTTGTTGGGGACCGCGGAACTGCTCTCTGAGAGGACGAGAAAGAAGAAGAAGAACCTTTCGGCAGGCCAGAACTTGTATAGACAGCAAAGAAGTTCAGAGGTTAGGTATTTAAAGACGCCATCAGCAGCATTTAACAGTTTCTCTGATTTTTTTTTTTCTCTTCGAAATAAATGTTGACATCCCGAGATGCAACAAAACACAACAAAGACTGACGTAAGGAGCCACGACCTATTACATTTTAATTCTTACAGAGGATAGACAGAACGACAACTGAACAAGGAAACTAAGTAAATAAATGTTAATCTTCTTGATACCTTGTTCTTCCTGGAACAATACAATGGTTCGAGGTTCTCAACTGTATTTGTTTTTGTTGTTTTCCTTTATAACTTCAAGCACCCCCTCTTCTATCCCCTACATGGTACCAAGTCCACAGTCCACGTATTTCCTGCCCCACACAAACCTCTACCCTCTCTCTCTCTCTCTCTCTCTCTTGTTCTTGCCCTATACCTTTTATCGTTTGTTTCTTTTCATTTAGCTTTCAGTAACTGAATATTGCCAAGCGTGAACAGACTCTAAGTTAAAGAGACTCAACTCAAATGGCTCGTAAGGTTCGAAACCTTCTTTTTTATTTTCTTTCTTCATCTGCAGTGATTCACCTTTTTACCATTTTTTTTTTTTCACTTTTGTGTCAGCAAAAGGACAGCACAGAACACATACAACAGGTAGATGTATCACGTGTATTACAGAAACAAAACAATCAACAAAACTTTCAAAGAAGGATTTTTGAAGTTTCGCAATTATGTCGACTATGAAGAAAACACATATCGAGTTCTGCATCTTTTTAACCGTGCCAATCAGCTTACCGTGTGCAGTATGGGACGAAGCCAGACAGCAAGTGCATTGCCATTCAACACTAGACGAAACAATAAGAGTCTGGAGACTTTAAACGATTTTCGCCCCTGCTGCTGAATAATTTCACCTTTAATGTGTGCACGTTCTGCGCAGTTTCTGTGTAGGAAAATCTGGGAGGTGAGAGACAGACAGAAATCATACTTGTGTTTGGCAATCAAGATATTTTGCTCACAATTATTTTTACAGCAATGCTTTGATATGTAAATTCTCTCTCTCTCTCTCTCTCTCTCTCTCTCTCTCTCTCTCTCTCTCTCTCTCTCTCTCTCCCCCCCTCTCTCTCTCTTCTCTTACGCACATGCGTACCCACGCTCATACGTACACACATAGAAAACCACACACACATACACGCACCCACGCACGCGCGCGCGCACACACACATATACACACACGCACGCGCAACCACCTCCACATAACCCATCTGCAGTTTATTCAGCATTGTGCGAAGCAGACCAGCTCCAGGACTGATAAAAATGCAAAACGCTATCACAGTACATGCAAATGTAGGAAACTACCTTATAACGTATGCAAGTGCAGGAAATATCAGTAAAACAAATGCAAATGCAAACCGAGTCTTCGTAACTGCATCGTCTAGTCACATTTTCGGAAAACCACAGAAGCCTGTCTTGAAGGCAAGAAATGCGAGTGTTAAAGTACGAGTTATACGTGACAGCGAGTTCAAATTCTTATCAACGGGTAACTCCATCTGAGAGTCTATTTGAAAGGCTGGAGAAATTCTCTTCGCCATCTCCTGTGGCATGATGCTAAAAGACGCCAAAGAGGAGCTGAAGGAGGGGGAGAGATGTGGCGAAAGATTCTGAGGGAATGGAAACCGACAATTGTTTGCTGGACAAAGATGTTGGAAGTAATAACGGAGGAGAAACTGTTTTGCTCATACAACCCTAATCGTGGTCCACACGGAAGAACCATTCCATGTACCTTGCATGTGCAGTCAAAGTCCACAGCCTAATCATAAGCCTCAAAGAAACCAGAGGTGCTCCGCCAGAAACCACCACACAGAAGCTTGAACCTCCCCGAGACCAGCTTTGATGGGTATAGTCTCAGCACAACTGAGCGCTTTGCAAAGCGTCCTGTCAAGTGATGGCATGATAACAAAGAATGTGTACAACCACCAAGCCAAAGCCATTAGTGTGGGCACGTACAGGCGCAAGCCTCAAAGGATCACTCTCTGCGCTTTTCAGTCAAGATCCGAGTGTACAGGGCAGTCATTGTTAGCCCTGTGTAACGCTCTGAACATGGATCTTCTGACCAAAGCACGTGCAGCTTCTAGAACGTTTTCATCATCGATGTACGTGAACTGGCATTAAGTGGCAAGACCTCATTACATATAGTGGAGATTGGAAAAGGTCCAACATCCCTAGCACAGAAGCATTGTCCCTAACAACTCCATTGGGCAGGCCAACTACTTACTAACGGAAGACTGGACAATGCCCAAGAATACGTCTTCTTAGGAGAACTTAATCAGGGCAAGCGTGACGGAGGAACCCCACGAACCCCAGGGAAACATCTCAGTGGTCAGCTACAACACCAGCTCAGTGCTGCTGGCATCCTGGAAAGAACAAATGAGAGCCTGGCTGTGGACAGGGACCACTGGAGGGCAGCAACAGGCAGAGCAGCTGAAGCCTCCGAGACATCCTGCAGGGCAGCCGCTGGATTCAAAGACACAGAAAGGCATTGACTGCCTATGCACCTCCTGACCAACACTTCACATGCTCCACTGGCTGAAGACTGAGCGCATCAAAGTTAGAGTTGTAGAACCACGAGAGAGCGTGTTACCGACCACATGGACAATTCTGTTCTACATGATCTTCTGATATAGAGACTCTGCCATCATCACCGGCTATCGGCTCCACCTCTTTCATCAGCTAACGGTTAAGCGTGAAAAGGTATAGAAGCTCGCTGAATTCACACACACTGCGCCTTTCTCGTAGCAGAGTTTTCCCTTGAATAGCTCTCACATATTACACAGTATTTTCTCTCCTTTTACCTCTCTGGCTGAGGCTGAGAAGATTCTGTTACGGAATTGATGGCTGGTGAAAATATATTCGACTGAAGACGAAAAATGATCCAATTCGGTACAAGTCGAATATTAGTTTTCGAGGTAATGTTTTTTTTTTTTTTCTTTAAGTCTCAATCAGCGGAATATCAGTCATGGCAGTTTTACAATGGTCTGTCTTGATCTACGTCCCCTGTTTCGTCTTCGTCCTCGTTTTGATGTTGTTGTTGTTGTTGTTGCTGTTGTTTGTTGTTGCGGTTGTTGTTTTTGTTCTTGTTGCTTTTAGTATCGTTCTTCTTGTTCTTGTGCTTCTTGTTCTTTATCTTGTTCTTGTGCTTCTTGTTCTTTATCTTGTTCTTGTGCTTCTTGTTCTTTATCTTGTTCTTGTTCATTTTTGACTGCTTCTTACTCTCCTTTCTCTCTTCGGTTTGATCTCTGTCTGTTGCTGCTACTTCAACAGCGTTTCTTCTTCATCTTCTTCTGCTACTGCTGCTGCTGCTGCTGCTGCTTTTTGCTGCTGCTGTTGTCACTGTTGCTGCTGCTACTGTTTTCTTCTGCTGTTCTGCTGCTGCTGCGATGGTTACTGTTCCTTCTGCTATATTTGTTAGAATTACTGCTGCTGATTCAGAAAACATTCTTCTGCTACATCTGATCATACTTTTTTGTGACACTCTTTTCTTCTTGTACTTTTTTTCTTGTTGTTCTTGTTGTTGTTCTCCTTCTTCTTCTTCTTCTTCTTCTTCTGCTGCTGCTGCTGCTGCTGCTTTTGTTGTTGTTAGTGCTGCTGCTGCTGCTTTTGTTCTTGTTAGTGTTACTGCTGTTATGTCTACAAATTTTCTTTTGCTACCGCTGCTGTTGCTGCTTCTACAGTTTCCTTCCTGTTCAAGTTCTTGTGCTCCCTGAATGCCTAAGGTCTTTACAATAACACGAACACATATTAAAAAAATTCTCATGCTACCGTCGCCGTTGTATTTTTGCAAATTTTCGTCTGCTTTTCGAACGCTGCTTCTGCACTTTACTTTCAGTTCAAACTCTGATGCTACCACAGCTGTTGCTGCTTTTGCTTTTGCAGTTTCTTCTCTTTTTACTGTACTTATTCTTTTTTACATCAATCTTCATTTTTTTCTCTTTGGTGTCTGTCAGTCTAATATATGTCTCCCCGCGTGCGAAGACTTTCAACTGAAAAGAAAAGTCTTCCAGCCAATGGAGAACCAAGTCACGTTTTTTCCTCTTTCTCAGTCTTAATCTAGCGGCCTCTTTCTTTTCTGATTTATTCATTTCCTTCTTACAGTGGCGGCATTTCCTTCTTACCTCCCTTGCCAGTGCCTTTTGTCTGCGTTCCCCCATTTACCCGACGTCTGGTTATGGCGCAGTTCATTAAAAGTAGACTTGGCATCACGGAGAAAGAACAGTTGCTGCCAGGCAGGCTGAGGAGTTGTCACACTGGTTGACATGCTGCACTGATTGAACTGCTATCATTCATTCCTAGCATATTCCAGTTGAGAGAGAGAGAGAGAGAGAGAGAGAGAGAGAGAGAGAGAGAGAGAGAGAGAGAGAGAGAGAGAGAGAGAGAGAGAGAGAGAGATTTATATATCTAAGCATCGCTTCAACTTTTCTTCCATCATCCTTCTCTATGTCTCATACATATACATACACACGCGCGCGCGCGCGCGCGCGCGCACACACACACACACACACACACACACACACACACACACACACACACACACACACACACACACTCACACACACACATGCATGTACACATTTACACACACTCTGTGTCTGTCTGTCTGTCTGTCTGTCTGTCTCTCTCTCTCTCTCTCACTTAAGCTCAGACACAAATACACATGGAAGCATGCATGTACGCGCACAAGCACACATGGACGGAAACACACACAAACTCTCTCTCTCTCTCTCTCTCTCTCTCTCTCTCTCTCTCTCTCTCTCTCTCTCTCTCTCTCTCTCTCTCTCTCTCTCTCTCTCTCTCTGCCTCTGCCTGCCTGCCTCTCTCTCTCTCTCCTCCTGCCTGCCTGCCTGCCTCTCTCTCTCTCTCTCTCTCTCTCTTTAATTCACACAGTCGAAAATGAATATTCTTTTCTCACAGCCAAGTTGAGTTCTTTTCATTCCAAATCAAAGTAAAGAAACCTGAAATAAATGTTAGCGAACCGCCCAGAGAAGCCTGGACAAACGAGTCACAAGACAAAACACAAAAATGCGTTTCGACCTCTTAGGTCTACTTCAGGCAAGATACAAACAAATAGGACAACGCCCTCCTTGTGCTGAACTCTGAAGTGATCAAATGTAAGTGAATTTTTCGTTGTCCTATTTTTGTTTGTATCTTACCTGAAGAAGACCTAAGAGGTCGAAACGCGTAGTGATTTGCCTTGTGACTCGTTTGTCCACGTTTCTCTGGGTGGTTCGCTAACATTTATTTCAGATTTGTTTAGATTTCCGCCTGCAGTCGTCTCACTTTGCAACTAGATCAAAAATAAAGATTTCAGTTGGTCATGATAATACTTCTCTGTAACCTCAAACCGTAAAATGGCCTGCTCTGTTTCCCATTCCTAGTCCAAGATAGACAAATACAAAACAGGCGAGCAACAAATAAGCAAGGTAAGGAAGGACATAAACAAGGAAACTACTGAACAACAAAAACATAAGAGAGTTTTATTTCGATTAAAGCTATTAGCGCATTCTGGACAAGGTGACACCCCTCTCCCCCAAAAAAAATCCATTTGCTGCAGGCCTGTTGTTGCTCCACTGCCTATTGTGACAGCATCACACCTCTCCACTTCTTCTGCCCCCTCCTTTCTCCTTCTTTGCTTGGTGCAGACATGTTCAGAAGAAAAGAGGATTGACTCTACGTCAGCCATGACGAACTGCATCACCCACAGAGTGGTGAAAGGTCGAAGGACTAAGATGGTGGGAGAGAAAAGGTCCATTGAGAGCAGGCAGTGGGCGAAGAGGACAGTAAGAGTCAATGCACTGGGTCTGAGTACATAGTTTGAAACTGCAGCCATGGAATAACATTTTCCCAATAAAGAAATTGGTCGCCTTCTTTCTTTTTTTTTTTAATGTCCCCCAACCAGTAGCTCACTGATATTAGCTAAATGGAAGTATGTATAAGTGAACAGATCTGGTTTCACCTTTTTAAAAGTTTTTATATACTTCCTATTGTATTTCATAGTCTTCTTCTGAACTTTGGAAATCACTGTCATTTTGGATAAACAATACCATAGTTAATGCAGTCTGTTCAGTTCCTCCTCTCCAGAACAATGTCCAGCATGACAATCATACTGCAAGCGCATGCACACGCGTGTACGCATCCATATATACATGTGTGCAGACACACAAAACACACACACACATACACACACGTGGGCACGCACGCGCGCACGCGCGCGCGCACACACACACACACACACACACACACACACACACACACACACACACACACACACACACAACATGGACACAGCAAAGACGAACAAGCAGTCACTTACATATCCTCAGATGTTTGGTGTGAACTGGTGTGTGGGTGAAAGACAATGACTGTACAGTGGATAGAGTGCAGGGACAAGGCTGAGTGGAGAGGATGCATACTAAAACGGATGATTATAATTTAAAAAAGAAAAAAAAAACGATATTGATATTTACAAAGAAGGGTGACTTTGGAATGCATCTTTTTACAGTATATCACTGAAGGGTCAAATATTTTCGTATTACAAAACACATAACTACAGGTTGTGGCTTTTTATTATCTATCACAAAGAAGGCAAAGTCTGGATGTGTCTTGTCATAACATATAAATGAGGTGAATGCCGTGTGTGTCTTTGTTTAGTATATCACAAAAGTAGGGTGACTGTAGGAATTGCTATTTTATCTATCAGAAAGAAAAGTTACTACAGGATGTATCGTTTTGCTGTATATCATAAAAAGGGAAACAGTACCATTCTAATCTACCCGTGACTGTAGGAATTGCTATTTTATCTATCAGAAAAGAAAAGTTACTACAGGATGTATCGTTTTGCTGTATATCATAAAAAGGGAAACAGTACCATTCTAATCTACCCAAATGTCAGCGTTGATCCTGTTCATCATCAGATTGTACTTCATTGGCCCAGTACAAGCTAACTCTATATGGCTTCTAACCCGTTCCATAGTAAGCAGTCACAGACATGACAAATGTCGTACAGCTACAATAATCAGAGAGAAAGGCTTCATGGGCAAGAGAGACCAGAGGAAGAGGAGAGGAACAGTCAATATACAAGCCGCTGTCCACAGTTTATGGCAGCCCTCAAACATTTTCATCACTGGGAAAGCATTCGCTTGTTAGTGCCAGTCAGCGTTCGCCTGTGTTGATTTATGACCAGCATTTTTATGTCAGGTGACTTCTACCATGGGTGAACATTCAAAATCGGTTTTAGTACCAGTCTGAGGTCAGCTGTGACAGTGAGTGTCAGAGATTTATGATGTTAGGGCGATTCACCCATGGCTATGAACTTTTCGAGATTGCGTATAGAAATTGCTTATATACTGCGCACACATATCGTCTTTCAGTTTTCAAAGATTCGCTATGCTCACTCTCTCTTAAAAAATGATCTAATTTGGTAAAACTGGAATGTGCTTTTTTTTTTTCCGAGGTATTGTATTGTTTTCTTTAAGTCTGAGTCATGATAATTTGGTTATATCTATACTGAGAGGCTTAAAGTCCACACAAACATAAAAAAAATCATGCACAAAAATCTCATTTGCCAGTTATTTAATTGGAAACTTGGTAAAAACTTAAACAAACCAAATCCATGTTAGAAAATGTGATTGAAAAGGGCATGCATGAGAGAAAAAAAAAACTGACCTGAATCAAATTCATAAACAACTGTCAAACATGGTTATTGCACAGCATAAACCATCTTTCAAAAGAGATGATTCTGTCAATATCTGGTGTATCCACCATTAGCAGCTACACACACTCGAAGACGCCGAGGCATATACTGCAGAGACGTTGGATCTGCACCTGCTGGATGCTGACCCTGTGATGCTGAAGAACAGCGTTCAGTTCACCTCTTGTCTGGGGCCTCGGCTGATGCTGCTCCACTCTCCTGCCAAGCGCGTCCCAAAGGTGCTCAATGCAGTTCATGTCAGGTGACAGGGATGGCCAGGGCATCACCTCCACTCCATTCTGCTGCAGAAACTGACAGGTCATCCGGGCACTGCGAGGTGTAGCATTATCATGCATGAACACAAATCTGCGTTGTCCACCATGGTGATCCAGGAGTGGAAGCAGGACAGGCTGGAGAACGTGGTTCACGTAACGCTGTGCCGTGATGTTTGCCATCCCACCACGAGCTGGATCTAAAGTTGGCGTTGATGGCACCCCATACCAACACTGAAGGGCTGCCAAACTGGTCGAGCTACCTAACACAAGGGTCATGATACCGTTCTCTCCTCGTCTCCTGTAAATTCTGATTCTCCCATCAGCGTGGCTCATGCAAAAACGTGACTCGTCAGAGAAGTGACATTCCTCCATGCGCGTCTTCCCAGGAATGCACCATTTGCTCCCCAATGGCGCCAGGCCTGCCTGTGTCTGTCAGTCAATACAGGGCCAACGTAGGGCCTGTGACACCTGATTCCTGCGTGTGACAGGAGTCATCTGACTGTGCAGCTGTTGATGGGTCCCTCACACTCCCCCAAAGTTGCTCTAGCGGTGGCAGCAGCAGTCAAGAACCGGTTCATGAGGTGGGAAAGGCGGATGGCTCGATCTTGTCTCTTGAGTCCTCACTTGAGGAGCGCCTGGTTAAGGACGGTCAGAAACTGACTGGGTGGCTGCCAAGCGCTGCTGTAGGCGGTAGATAGTGGTGTGGTGTGCGTTCATGGCTTCTGCCACCTGTCGTACAGATGAACCGGCCCTCAGCATCCCAACAGCAAGAAAAGAAAGCGACGCAATATTCACTCTGAACTGAGTTGTCGCCCAGTTTGGCTTTTTTTTACTTCTGGCGCTATTGGCTGTTCGCTGGCACGTGCTGCACGAGAAACGTCGCTGTGTAAAGGTGGGTCACACTCCCACAAACTGAGGAATGGGTCATAAAAGGAGCAACAAATCAAACTTTTCTCGTGGAACTTGTAATGCATAATGTGCGAGATTCATGCCTCTCAGTATAGTTTTTACAATGGTCTGTCTTGATCTACGTCCCTTGTGTCGTCTTCGTCCTCGTCTCTTGTTTTGTGTTTATTGTTCTTCATCTTGTTTTTGTTCATATTTTACTGATTCTTACTCTCCTTTCTCTTCTGTTTCATCTCCATCTATTGCTGCTACTTCAATCACATTTTTTCTTCTTCTCTTCTTCTTCTCTCTCTGCTGCTGCTGCTGCTGCTGCTGTTGTTGCTGCTGCTGCTAATCTGCTCATACTATTCCAGCTGCTGCTGCTACATTTTTTAGAATTACTACTGCTTCAGTATACTTCCACTACTTCTGCTGCCGCTTTTTTTTCCAACTATTTGTTCTTGTTCTTCCTCTGCTGCTAGTGCTACTGCTGCTGGTATGTCTGCAAATTTTCTTTTGCTGCTACTCCTGCTGCTGCTTCTGCAGTTTCCTTCAACTTTTGATGCTGCCACTGCTGCTGTTCCAGATTTTCTTCTGCTTTTCTGCTGTTTTCTTCTGCACTTTACATTTTGTTTCAATTTTTGGTGCTAGTGCAGTTGCTGTTGCTTCTGCAGTTTTTTTCTCCTTTTCATTCTTCTTCTTTTTTTTAATTCAATCTTCCTTTCAGGCTTGTCAGTCTACTAAATGTCTCCCCCAGGTAAGAAGACTTTCAAATGAAAAAAAATAAAAGTCTTCCAGGCTGTAGAGAGCCCAAGTCCCATTTTTCAGTTTTTCAGTCTTAATCTTGCGGCTTCTTTCTTGTCTGATTTCTGTATTGGCGACATTTCCCTCTTCCCTTCCTTGCCGGTGCCTTTATCCACATTTACCTGAGATCTGGCTATGGGTGCAGTTCATTTAAAGTTAGGGGGGCCGGAATAGCTCAGTGCTAGAGCACTGGATTCGTTGCCTTGGTGATCCTGGGGTTGTGGGTTCGAATCTCCACTGGGCCATTTCAGTGCAGGGGGATTTTTCCCTTGAAGTTAACATTGGTTCTGACTCCATATGCCAAACAGTCCTTCGAAGGAGACTATTAACTGAGGTTCTGTGTGTGGACGCACGCATAACATATTGCACACACCTAAAATCCCATCACTTTTGGAAGAGAAGGCCAGTTTGGCCGTGGCTATGGATGGCACACGTTTCACATAGCATGCACCTTCCCCGAAGCTGGAGCATGGCTGCTTTAATGGCGGGATAAGAACCGGTTATACAAACAAACCTCCACACTCCCATTCTTGGGTAATCCTTGCCCGTCTATACGGCAAGTGTCCACAGAAGTATCAGCCTGTGTACACTGAGAGAGAGAGAGAGAGAGAGAGAGAGAGAGAGAGAGAGAGAGAGAGAGAGAGAGAGAGAGTTAGAGATTAAAGTTAGACTTGGCATCACAGAGAGAGAGAACAGTTGCTGCCAGGCAAGCTGAGGAGGTCATCACACTGGGTGACATGCTGCACTGATTGAACTGTTCTCATTCATTGGTAGGACAGTCCACTGGGGAGAGAGAGAGAGGCAGAGGGGGGGGGGGGGGGGGGTGCAGGAGAGGGAGAGAGACAGACAGACAGACAGACAGTTAGTCAGACAGCTACAGCGACAGAGAGAGAATGAGTGAGAGAGAGAAGAGATTCTTCCTACAGTTTCTCTCTCTCTCTCTCTCTCTCTCTCTCTCTCTCTCTCTCTCTCTCTCTTTCAGACACACACACACACACACACACACACACACCACGCACGCACATATATATATATATATATATATATATATATATATATATATATATAGAGAGAGAGAGAGAGAGAGAGAGAGAGAGAGAGAGAGAGACACATGGACACACACACACACACACACACACACACACACACACACACACACACACACACACACACACATGCATGCATGCCATACACTTATGCTCAGACATTCATATACATGTATGAACGCATGCATGTACGCAAGCACATAAGCATGCACATACGCACAATCATGCACGCAAGTACACATGCACACACACACACACACACACACACACACACACACACACACACACACACACACACACACACTCTCTCTCTCTCTCTCTCTCTCTCTCTCTCTCTCTCTCTCTCTCTCTCTCTCACTCACACAGTTGAAAAGGAAAGTTCTCTTATAAATATGTGAAATATTTCAGTCTAAATCAAAATGAAATTTCGGTTGGTCATGACAATACTTCCAGGAAACCTCACACCATTACAAGGCCTACTCTGTTTCCCACTCCTATTCAAATGTAGACAGATACAAAACAGGCAAGCAAATAAACAAACAAGGAAAGAAAAGACAGACAGACAGAAAAGATCAAACCACAAAAGAATAAGATTTTTTTTTTTCGATTAAAGCTGTTGGCTCATTCTTGGCATAGTGACACCGTCCTCCAAAAAATCCGTTTGCTGTAGGCCTGTTGCTCCACTGCCTATTGTGACAGCATCACACCTCTCCCCTCCTGCCCCCTCTCTCCTCTCCCTCCTAGCCCCCCTTATTTCTGACCCCCTGCCTTCTCCTCACTCCCCACCCCCTTTTTTTGTAACCCTCCTTTCTCTTTCTCAGCTTAGTGCAGACATGTTCAGAAGAAAAGAGGATTGACTCTACGTCAGCCATGACGAATTGCATCACACACAGAGTGGTGAAAGGTCGAAGGACTAAGATGGTGGGAGAGAAAAGGTTCATTGAGAGCAGGCAGTGGGCGAAGAGGACAGTTAGAGCCAATGCACTGGTCTGAGTACATAGTTTGGGTGGTGGCCAAGAAATAACATTTTCCTAGTAGAGAAATTGGTTTCTTCAATTTCTTCTCTTTTTTTCACAACAGACCAGCCAGTGTTTCACTGATATTAGTTAACTGAAACCATACACAAGAAAGCAGGTCTGTTTTCGCTACTTTGAAGTTGTCTTTTTTTAAATGCCTCCTGTAGTATTCCATTCTTTTCTTCTGAGCACTGCGAATCGCTGTCAGTTCGGTCTCTTTCAAAACAATGCAGACAGAGAATGAACAATCAGTCATCCTTAAATCCTGGTGCGAACTGTGGCATGGATGAATGATGATGAGTGCAGAGTATATAGACTAGACTAGAGGGAAGAAGTCAGACTTTACAGGGTACAGACGAAAACGATAATAATAATTTGAAAAAGGAAAACCAGTACTGATACCTGGAACCAAAGAAGGTGATTATGGCATGCACCTTGTGATAGTGTATCATACAGATGTCTGTTCTGTCGCAATAGGGATGATCACAGGATGTGAATTTTCATGATCTAACACAAAGAAGGGTGACTTGGATGAGTCTTTTCATAACATGTCACCAAAGAGTGAATGTAGACTGTGTCTTTCTTTAGTATATCACAAAATGAGATGACTGTCAAAGATGAAGTTTTGATTCATCAGAAAGTAAAGTTACTACAGGATGTATCATTTTGTTGTACATCACAAAAAGGGTGACAGTACATTTCCAATCCAACAAAATGTCAGCACTGATCATATTCAACATCAGACTCTACTTCGTTGGTCCAGTACAAACTAACTCCCTAGGACTTCTAACCCATTCCTTAATAAGCAGTCACAGACATGACAAATGTCGAACAACTACGATGAATCAGAGAGAAAGGCTTCATGGGCAAGAGACAGCACAGGAAGAGGAAAGGAACAGTCAATATACAAGCCACTGTCCGCAGTTTATGGCGGCCCTGAAACAACATTTTTCATCACTCACTGGAGAAAGCGTTCGCTTGTTAGTGCCAGTCAGCGTTCGCCTGTGTTGATTTATGACCAGTGTTTTTATATCAGGTGACTTCTGCCATGGGTGAACGTACGAAACCTGTTTCAGCACCAGTCTGGGGTCAGCTATGACGCTGTGTGTCAGAGGTTCATGTTCTTTGGGAGATTCACACGACAGCTTGTAAACTGCGTAGAAACAACACCAATATGCAAACAACACACATTTTCAAACAACACCTCTTCTCTCTCTCTCTCTCTCTCTCTCTCTCTCTCTCTCTCTCTCTCTCTCTCGCTCAAGACTTGGCTCTCCTCTCTCTCTCTGTTTTCTCTCGATTCTGTTGTCTCTCTCTTGAGCTCTCTTTTTTTCTCAAGACTTGGCCATTATAAAATACCAGAGAGATCTCTGTTTTCTCTCTGTTCGATTTTTGTTTATTGATAGCCTCGAGCGCTAAAAGAGATTTTTTTTTTTTCGTATTTAGCCTCGAGCGCTAAATTTTTTTTTCCCGTAATTTG
>JADBJO010000617.1:173922-176422 GCA_016801955.1 Conus betulinus | reverse complement strand
GAGAGAGAGAGAGAGAGAGCAACAGACAGATAGACAGACAGGCATACAGACAGACAGACCAAGCAGAGAGAGAGAGAGAACAGACAGACAGACAGAGTGAGACAGACAGACAGACAGGGCACAGAGAGAGAGAGAGTGGGGGAGAGAGACAGAGAGAGAGAGAGAGACAGACAGACAGACAGAGTGAGACAGACAGACAGACAGACAGCAGGCACAGAGAGAGAGAGAGAGAGAGAGAGACAGACAGACAGACAAAACAGAGAGAGAGGGAGAGGGGGAGAGAGACAGAGAGAGAGAGAGAGAGACAGATAGAGTGAGACAGACAGACAGACAGAGTGAGACAGACAGACAGACAGGCACAGAGAGAGAGAGAGAGAGAGAGAGAGGAGAGAAACAGAGAGAGACAGACAGGCATACAGACAGACAGACAAGCAGAGAGAGAGAGAGAGAGAGAGAGACAGACAGACAGAGGGAGAGAGACAGACAGACAGACAGACAAGCAGAGAGAGAGGGAGAGAGAGAGAGAGAGAGAGAGAGAGAGAGAGAGAAGACAGAGAGAGAGAGAGGAGACAGACAGACAGACAGAGTGAGACAGACAGACAGACAGAGTGAGACAGACAGGACGACAGACAGGCACAGACAGAGAGAGAGAGAGAGAGAGAGAGAGAGAGACTGGGAGAGAGACAGACAGAGGGAGGAGAGACAGACAGACAGACCGCATCTTCCCCAGCGTGGGGATGTTACTAAAGGCGCGCGATGGCTGGAACTGGCTCTGGGACGGACAACACGTGCCATGCGCGCGGCTGTGGGAAAGAATGAGTCGGCCAAATCCCCGAGGGAGTGTGCATTGCTGTGAGCTTACGGTCAGCTGTCAGCGTAAGGGGTTCACGGACTTCACATAACTTCCCGTATCGGTGTCTGTCATTTAATCATTATTCCTATTTGTTTGCAATTGTATAGAAGGAATGTTTTTTTTTTTTTGTTTTTTTTTTTTTTTTTTTTTTGTCTCTTTTTTCACGCCATGCAAGGCTCCTAGGCATTTTGAAATCACGCACGGCGAGTATTCGAATGCTCTTGCAGTAAAAATAATCTGATGTAACTTTCACTCACGCGCACTGTGCTCGCCATCCTCTCTCTCCCCCCCCCCCCCCCCCCCCCCTCCCCATTCCTTCCGTCCACTCCACAATCGTCCATGACTTCTCCCCAAGCCTTTTCTGACCATGACCCGTTACTCACCGAGTAGATGTTGTTGGCCACATGCTGCACGTGCGACAGGTTGGAGTGGATGAAGGGTCACCTTGCTCCAGTTGAACATGCGCAGGAGGGACACCACACTCTTGGAGATCTGGGAGTCGGTGGGTTTGGTCCGGGCGAAAGTCGGGTACAACGTCTTGTCGCTCACCCGCAGTCTCCGTGCAGAACTGCAACCCAAACAAGCAAGAAAATGAATAAGTAATTACGTGAGCGTGTAACACACACACACACACACACACACACACACACACACACACACACACACACACACACACATACAGCGCGCGTTCACGCTCGAACGTGCCCGATTTTGGGTCAGAGGCACAACATTCAGAGTTAACCCCCCTACGGAGATTTTAAGTCTTGGCAACCCACGAGGACTTTCCTTCTCGTTCAAGAAGGAGGAGGAGGAGGAGGAGGAGGAGGAGGAAGAAGAAGAAGAAGAAGAAGAAGAAGAAGAAGTAGTAGTAGTAGTAGTAGTAGTAGCAGCAGCAGCAGTAGTAGTAGTAGTAGTAGTAGTAGTAGTAGTAGTAGTAGTAGTGTAGTAGTAGTAGTAGAACAAGAACAAGAAGAACAAGAAGACGCTGAACTCAGCTAGAAGGAATTCTTCAAAGTTGGCATATTGTTTTTAAATTTCTCTGGCAACCCTGCAGACGCAAACTGCAAGCAGAGATATACCTCCCGCTACACGGCACCGGAGATACACACCGTTCATACGAGGTGTTTACCAGGCCATGTCAGGATGATATATTATATAATAGAACTTCCTCGTCACTGCAGATTTCACTCTGCAGTACTCAGGCTGTGTTCCTCTAGTTGGAACCCGTCTTGAAAGTATGGCACCACCGTTTTTCTCTCTTTTTTTTTTTCCTTTCCGAAATTGACATATTGTTAGTTTCCATGTGAAAGGTAAAAAAAAGCATAAGGTTAAGTTCCCATAGCCTACTGTTTACAGGAGCAGTAAATTGCAAGGGGGTTCACAATATCCAGGCTACGTCTTAATAGAAAGTGGCACATATCCCTCTCTCTCCGCAGCCGTTCACTTCTTCTGAACTGAATTATGTAAAAAGTATATATAAAAAAAAAGTACAAACTTCCAAATTTTCCACAGCATCAAATTTCTACTACACGTATGTATACAGGTCAAATCACAACGTGTATCAGTGAGAATGTAATAGGTGTACCAAACGAATTCTGATATATATATATATATATCAATCAAAGAAGATAAAAATCAAACAAACAA
>JADBJO010000617.1:166422-168922 GCA_016801955.1 Conus betulinus | reverse complement strand
CCAAACTGTGCATGAGAAACTAGGTGCAGACTACAAAAAAAAAAAAAACGCTGCCATCTGTTCTAATGTCCTGTAAGTTCTCCCCAAATCCGAGACAACAAAATCAACATTGTTTAGGCTGCATAAAATGTCTATCAACATTGTTAAGGCTGCATAAAATGTCTATCAACATTGTTAAGGCTGCATAAAATGTCTATCAACATTGTTAAGGCTGCATGAAATGTCTATCAACATTGTTAAGGCTGCAAAAAATGTCTATCAACATTGTTTAAGGCTGCATGAAATGTCTATCAACATTGTTAAGGCCGCATGAAATGTCTATCAACATTGTTAAGGCCGCATGAAATGTCTATCAACATTGTTAAGGCTGCATGAAATGTCTACCAACATTGTTAAGGCCGCATGAAATGTCTATCAACATTGTTAAGGCTGCATGAAATGTCTATCAACATAGTTAAGGCTGCATAAATGTCTATCAACATTGTTCAACATGGAATGTCTTAAGGCTGCATAAAATGTCTATCAACATTGTTAAGGCTGCATGAAATGTCTATCAACATTGTTAAGGCTGCATGCAAATGTCTACCAACATTGTTAAGGCTGCATGGAATGTCTACCAACATTGTTAAGGCTGCATGAAATGTCTACCAACATTGTTAAGGCTGCATGGAATGTCTACCAACATTGTTAAGGCTGCATGGAATGTCTACCAACATTGTTAAGGCTGCATGGAATGTCTACCAACATTGTTAAGGCTGCATGAATGTCTACCAACATTGTTAAGGCTGCATGAAATGTCTATCAACATTGTTAAGGCTGCATGAAATGTCTATCAACATTGTTAAGGCTGCATGAAATGTCTATCAACATTGTTAAGGCTGCATGAAATGTCTGTCGCCGTCCGTTGATTGCAGCTGTTCGGGGAGGATGGTGTCAACACACACACACACACACCACACACACACACACACACACACACACACACACACACACAAAGATACACATATCGATACACAAAGAACACACACACACACACACACACACACACACCACACACACACACACACACACACACACACGAAGTTAAACACCATCTCTCTCTCTCTCTCTCTCTCTCTATCTATCTCTCTCTCTCACACACACACACACCACACACACACACAACACACACACACACACACACACACACACACACACACACGCACACACACGGATACACACACACACACACACACACACACACACACACACACACACACACACACACACGCACGACTCACCTCTCTCTCTGTCTCTCTAACACACACATACACACACACACACACACACACACACACACACACACACACACACACACACACACACACACACCAATCACTCAAAAAATAGTCTGCAGGCAAACGACGACAAAAATAGCACACACACAAAATTAAGAAGGAGAGAGGCTGAGTGGATTAGGCAGAGGACGGCAGAGGAGATGACCAATAAACAGAATATTAAAAAAAAAAAAAAAAGAACTCAATGGCGACAGAGGACATACAAAAAAACAAAGGTGTTACAGAAGGGAAAGAAGGAAGAAAGAAAGAAAAGCTGAAGATGATGTGAAGAAGGGAGGAAGAAGGAAAACCCAAAACTATGTAAAAAAAAGGAAAGGAACGATAGCAAAACCAAGAAGAAAGAAAGAAGAAAGCAACAGAAGGAAACACGCGCCGGGTCCCCTGACTTAACACGGTCCCAAGTGTCACCCAACACCTAACATTTCTTTTACGGGTGCCTGCAGAAGATTAAAACAGGCGCAGGAGGGGTGGCGGGGGGGGAGGGGGGGTAGGTTTGGATGTGGGAGTAGAGGGAGGAATAATGGTTGAAGGATAACAGGATGGTAAGGCTGAGAACGAAGAAGAGAAGAAAGAAAGAAAAGAAAAGAAAAAAAAACACAGCTCCATCAGTTAGTTTAGAGCAAGAGAAGCGGCAAGAGGGTGGGGTAGGGTGGGGAAGGATGGATGGAGAGAGAGAGAAGAATGAGAGAGAGAGAGAGAGAGAGAAGCGTAGAGAGAGACAGACAGACAGACAGACAGACAGAGCGACGGACAACAGCGACGGACGACAGGACTGACCGACAGTATACATACTACAGGAGAGATAGAGCAGAGAGAGAGAGAGAGGCCAAGAGACAGAGACAGACAGAGAACAGATAGCGACGACGCAGACACGACCCAAAACAGATACAGATACCGAGCAGACCACAGACAGACAGACAGAGACAGAGACACGAGACGAGATAGAGACGACAGACAGAGCGAACGCGACTATCAGCGACGGACGGACGGACGGACAGACAGAACAGAGACAGTCAAGAGAGAGAGAGAGACAGACAGACAGACAGACAGAGACGAGAGCGATAGACAGGACTGACGGCCGCGCGGACAGACGGACAGACTGACAAACAGATCGATACAGAAGAGAGAGATAGCGAGAGAGAGAGAGATGACGAGAGAGACGG
>JADBJO010000617.1:155000-157500 GCA_016801955.1 Conus betulinus | reverse complement strand
AGTACATAGGGACAGTTATTTGTGATGGACAGTGAACAGACAGACAGCTGTTCAAGATGGACAGTGTACAGACAGCTGTTTAAGATGGACAGTGTACAGCTGTTTAAGATGGACAGTGTACAGACAGCTGTTGGACAGTGAACAGACAGCTGTTCAAGATGGATAGTGTACAGACAGCTGTTCAGGATGGACAGTGTACAGACAGCTGTTTAAGATGGACAGTGTACAGACAGCTGTTCAGGATGGACAGTGTACAGACAGCTGTTCAAGATGGACAGTGTACAGACAGCTGTTTAAGATGGACAGTGTACAGACAGCTGTTCAATATGGACAGTGAACAGACAGCTGTTCAAGATGGACAGTGTGCAGACAGCTGTTTAAGATGGACAGTGTACAGACAGCTGTTTTAAGATGGACAGTGTACAGAGCTGTTCAATATGGACAGTGAACAGACAGCTGTTCAAGATGGACAGTGTACAGACAGCTGTTTAAGATGGACAGTGAACAGACAGCTGTTCACGATGGACAGTGTACAGACAGCTGTTTAAGATGGACAGTGTACAGACAGCTGTTCAATATGGACAGTGTACAGACAGCTGTTCAAGATGGACAGTGTACAGACAGCTGTTCAATATGGACAGTGTACAGACAGCTGTTCAATATGGACAGTGTACAGACAGCTGTTCAGGATGGACAGTGAACAGACAGCTGTTCAGGATGGGACAGTGTGCAGACAGCTGTTTAAGATGGACCGTGTACAGACAGCTGTGCAAAATGGACAGTGTACAGACAGCAGTATGATGGACAGCGGACAGACAGCTGTGCAAAATGGACAGTGTACAGACAGCTGTTTAAGATGGACAGCGGACAGACAGCTGTTCAAGATGGACAGTGTACAGACAGCAGTATGATGGACAGTGTACAGACAGCTGTGTACAGACAGCTGTTCAAGATGGACAGTGTACAGACAGCAGTATGATGGACAGTGTACAGACAGCTGGTGGTGAAAGGATAGGGATGGGCTCCGCTTTTCCATCACACCATGCTGTAGACGTGGTCCACCTTAGACAGTTCCCTGTCCCTATGGCAGGTAGGCTCTAGGACCTAGGATCCTGAGAGTGTGCCTTCCTCTTTTTTTTCAAAGAAAATTCACCAACAACGACGACGATGACAACAACTAAAACAACATCAACATTATCAGCAACAACAATGACAACGACGACGACGACGACGACGACGACGACGACAACACAACAACAACATAAACAACAACGACGACGACGACGACAAACAACAACATCGATCAACAACAACACCAACAACGACGACGACGACGACGACGACAACAACAGCTAAAAGCAACGTCAACATAATCATTATCAACAGCAACGACAACAATAACAACAATAAGAGCGACGGCGACAACAACATCAACAACAAAGACGACGACGACGACAACAGCATCAACGACAACAAACAACGGCGAGGAGGTGGACGACGACGACAACAACATCAACAACGAATACACTTTATCATGGCCAGAACGTGGCGCTTAGATCAGCACCGGGATTCTTTTTTTTTCTCTTCCCAGACGGATCCTTCGGTCACTGGAGGGCGGAGAGAAGATGGGGAGGGGGGGAGGGGACCTCAGGTCAACCCGATGATGGATTAAACAGACACCACGTGAAGGAACGGAGCGCCCTCTATGTCCCTCGGTAGATCAGAGGGTTGGTAGTTGAAGCGAGCGGCGTCGGTGGGAAATTGACTACATCAGAGAAAGCGGTACTGTTGTGTCTTGTCTGGAACGAGTCAATTTCTCACAGTAGCGTTCCCCTTCGTTAAATGTTTCTTAACTTGAAAGGACGTTAGATGGTTGAAATTTGAAACTGAAACTAGGAATTATGTTAACTGGTGAGAGAGAAAACAAAATAGTGAGCGAAATGAGTACTAATGATGGAGTGTGGGGAATAGTTGTGGTGATTAGGGAGAGCTGTGGAAATGTGTGTGTGTGTGTGTGTGTGTGTGTGTGTGTGTGTGTGTGTGTGTGTGTGTGTGTGTGTGTGTGTGCACTCTCTCTCTCTCACTCACAGATACACACACATGCACACACGTACGCACATGCACGCGCACATACTTCTGGGGGTAAAAACTTGGAGTTTTTTTTTCCCTCTCAATTTCTAATCTTTGCCAAATCATTACTATAATGATGGAAGAATTGTTAACCTGCACTTGTTTTTCCCCCACTACTTAATTGTTCAGCATTATACTGTTTGGTCAATCAGTGGGTGATTGCATCTCTTACGAGATCCAAGGAAGGTTGTTCTGCACAATTCTTAGCCACTGACAATGCTGGGGTTATTGAACAACAGAGCTGACCACTCAGACTGTTCCGTATCTTTTGATCTCCCTTGCATCCTTAAATGGATCCTCAAGCATAGGCTCAAAGATTGTCCCTTATATTTTATACTGTTTGCGTAATGTTTGTTTTTAGTTTCAACAA
>JADBJO010000617.1:137500-145000 GCA_016801955.1 Conus betulinus | reverse complement strand
GGAGGAATTACGGTCTCTCTCTCTCGCACCTCCCACCCACTCTCCTTCTCTCTGTCTGTCTATCTGTCAGTGTGTGTCCCTGTCTGTCTGTCTCTCTGCAGTGGGAAATAACCCTTTGTCTTTTAAAACTGACATTTGATCCTCGGTTCCATCTTTGAAACCTGTAAAGGGCAACACATTGGCCAGTCTCACTTTAGGACAGGAATTAGGTTCTCCTCTCTCTACCATTTCTCTCTCTCTCTCTCTCTCAATAGTGGGGAAATAATCGTTTGTCTTTTAAAACTAACATCTGATGCCGCCAGTTCCCAGGCTTATAACCTGTAAGGGCGGCACATTCTCTATCTGGCGCTTGATCAGGAGAGATCTCTCTCTCTCTCTCTCTCTCTCTCTCTCTCTCTCTCTCTCTCTCTCTCTCTCTTTCTCTCTTTCTCACACACACACACACACACACACACACACACACACACACACACACACACACACACACACACGCATACACACACACAGACACACACACACGCACGCATGCACGCACACAAGCACGCACGCACGCGCGCGCGCGCACTCACACACACACACACACACACACACACACACACACACACACACACACACACAGCTTGTTGTTGTTTTTTGTTAATTAACAGCAAAAGTTTCAACCATTTTGTATCGAACGTTGTGCACGTCAGTTCCGGTCAACATGTCTGTTAATTCGGTATGTTTTCGAGCTGTGTGTGGCTCTTTTTACTGGACTTTCCTGACTTTCATGGGAAAACGCCCTCGGGAGAAAGCAGCCATGCGTGTCCGCTCAGTGTCAGTCCATGCGCCGGTGGCTGTTGTGCTCGTGTTCCTGTTCTCCTTCTTATTTCGGTGCGGGGATGTCGAAGCGAACCCCGGCCCCACCAAGAAACAATCCACGCTGACAGGACAAACGCAGGGTCATGCGCAAGGAGGGGAAAACAGTTCTGATCAACCGACCGTAGCTGACGTTGTCCGTATGCTCAGTTCTCTGGACCAGAAGATGACAACAATGGACAGAAAAATGGACAGTATTCATTCCTCAATGAAAGAACAAATGGACAGATTGCAGAGTGACTTTGATAGCGTCGCGAAAGAAAACAAAGAACTGAAAGAAAAAATCGACAAGCTTGAGTCCAAAGTCGACGATTTGGAGGGCAGAAGCAGACTGACAATCTCATTTTTCACGGCATTCCCCACCTCCAAGGACAGTCTGAGTCATGGGCAGATTGTGAAAAATCTGTCAAGTCAGTGTTGAGAGAAGAGAGTTGGGGATTGAGGACGAAATCGAGATTAAGCGTGCTCACCGTCTGGGATCTGGAAAGGGGCCACATCCCATCATCGTCTGCTTCAGCAGCTTCAAAGACAAGGAGAGAATTCTGGCCGGGCGTCGGGTACTCAAGAACAAACGGTCTACTGTGTTTGTTTCCGAGGACTTTACTCTCTGGGTGAGGGACCGGCGTCGTCAGCTGCTGCCTTTCCTGAAGGAAGCGAAGGCAGCCAACAAGAAAGCCTTCCTCCGCTTCGACACCCTGGTCATCGAAGGCAAGTCCTTCGCCTACGACTCCACAACCAGTGGTCTGGTGGAGCGACAGAGGCGGGAATGACGGGCAGGCCGGCGTCATCAGAATGTGGACACTAAGAGGAGACGATCTCCCAGCGCTCCTGTCTTCACCCCTCGGTCATCGGCTGACAGCACACACACACATCAACCCACTTTATCCACTCACACACCCACACCTTTACCCTGTGAAGTGTCCTCTGTGCTTCAAATAATGGCGTGGAATGTTCAAGGTTTATTTTACAAGTTAAAAAGTTGTTCGTTCCGGCGTTTTTGTGAAAAGTTTAAAATATTTTCCTTCTCCGAAGTGTGGTTATGTAAAAAAAAAAAAAGTGATATAAAAAAATGCTTTTCCGGATTTTCATGTGTTTTTATTCTCCACGCACGACAAACTGAAAGGTGGTTGTTGTCTGTGTACACAAATCTGTTATGTGCCATGTGGAGTATCTGCTTCAGTCAACAGAGGACTGTGTTTTTCTGAAGGTGGTGAGTGTGTGTTTTTGAATTCTCCGTTTGACATTCTTACTGCGTTTCTTTACATTGCTCCTGAACGTTCGGTGATCTATGGAAAGAACAGTGATAACGGTATTGATTTGTTAGAAAACCGTATGTCAGAGGTGATGGACCGATATCCTGACTTACCTTGGCTGCTGTGTGGTGATTTTAATGCCCGCACGTCTGAACTCTCTGATGTGGATAACTTCGGTGAAAATAGACACGCACAAATACTAGAAGATGCGGAAATATTAATGCAGAATGTGCCACAAACTATCCGTAAATCTAAAGACAGAGGTGTCAATAATTTTGGTCGTAGACTTATTGAACTGTGTATTGAATATGATCTGTTAATTGTAAATGGAAGAACTGAAGGGGATAGTGAGGGTGAAATTACATGCATAGCAAACCAGGTAAAAGTGTTGTAGATTGTTTTGTTTGTTCACAGTTATTGTTTGATACTGTTGTTGATATGTACGTGGCAAACAGGTGTGAATCTGATCATTTTCCTATTGTTGCTTCCTTTACTTAATTTGATGGCATGGAGATTGAGGATAATGCTGAACAAGTTGTACTGGAGAAGAGTTGCGATTTGTTTTGGGAGGAAGAACATGCAAAGTCATTCGCTGATTATCTTTTCCGTAACAAAGAAAGAGAATTCCAAAATTTTATGACAGCACTTGAATGTGACGTTGAGGCGGGGTCGACCTGTCTTGTTACATTCCTTCAGAACGCTGCCGGTCAAATGCGGTCAAGGCCGAAAATGCAAATATCCCGTGAACAGCCTCCCCGGTGGGACGAGGAGTGTGAGCGTGCGAAAGAAAGAAATATCAACAACTAGGTGTATTCAGACGGTCTAATTCAAGGGAAGATTTAATCAATTATCTGACTCAGAAGCAGTAAATTTAAAGATTTGTGTGAAAGTAAAAAAGCAGTACAAAATGAGCGCGTTTTAAACGAACTAAATGCTGCGTGTTCTGATACCAATTCCAGAGCGTTTTGGCAAAAAGTTAAGTCGCTGACATCAACCAAACCGAACTGTTCAAATTTGATCTCACCTCGTGCGGTATGATTACTTTAAAAATTTGTTCAATGTAGTGCAATCAGCGGATGACTCTGATTTCGGCCGGAGGTTGATGATGTTCTAAATGATCATGTATCTGGAAACTGCAGTGATTGTTTAAATGCCCAAGGAGATGGGGACATTTCAGAGGTTGAAATTCGTAGTGCTATTCGTTCATTAAAACATGGAAAAGCAGCTGGTCCAGATGGTCTGTCCTCTGATTTTTTCATTCACGCTGAAGATGTTCTTGTTAAATTTCTATATCCGTTGTTCAACAGAATTTTTGAAAGTGGGGAATACCCTCAAAGCTGGACGAAAGCTGTCACATTCCCGTTACACAAAAAAGGTAGTTCGAGGAAAACAGACAATTATAGGGGGATCTCATTGTTGAACATAATCAGCAAATTATACAGTACAGTAGTTAATAACAGACTAAAGGACTTTCGTGATGCAAATGATACTATCCTGAAGCTCAAGCAGGTTTTCGCAAAGGTTACAGTACCACAGATAACATTTTTTTCTCTCTTCATCACTGGTCCAAGAATACCTGACAAAACATGGTGGTCGGTTTTACACGCTCTTTGTGGATTTCTCTAAAGCATTTGATAGTATACACAGACAAAAACTGCTATACTTTATATTACAGAAAACAGGTGTTCACGGAAAAAATGTTCAAAACATTGAAGGTTATGTACAGAAATGTGAAAGCCGCCGTTAAAGTGGGGACCAGTATAACTGAGTATCTTGACTTTGTGTCAGGTGTAAGACAAGGATGTGTTTTAAGTCCATTGTTGTTCTCTATATTTTTGTCTGAGTTGCAAACTGACCTATTAGACTGTGGTGCAAGAGGTATCGACATTTTTGCAGACCCACTTAGTATTTTCTGTTGATGTATGCTGATGATATTGCTTTAGTTTCCGACTCTGTGGCAGACTTGCAGAAGAAGATAGTGTGTCTAGAAAAATATCGCCGTAAATGGGTCTGACTGTGAATATGATAAAACCAGAGTGGTGTTAAAAATGGTGGTGGTTTCATTAAATCAACTGAGAAATGGTGGTATGATGGTAAGCAGATTCAGGTTGAACCTAGTTACAATTATCTTGGCGTTATATTCTCAGCCACATTAAACTGGTCCAGGTGTGCAGAAAATCTGTCAGGTAAGGCTCTGAGAGCAGTGACAGGAATTAAAAGGCTGCATGTTAAACTTCAAGGAATTCCAGTTGCTACGTTATTCAAAATTTTTGACACGAAAGTAAAACCAATTCTGTTGTATGGTTCTGAAATATGGGGGGTTTCAAAAATATGATGTTGTTGAAAAAGTCCAGATTAAATTTTGCAAGATGATTTTAGGGGTTGGAAGGGGTGTCAAAAATAACATTGCCCTTGGGGAGTGTGGTAGATATCCTATCTATATTGATACATATCTTCGGCTTGTGAAATATTGGTGCAGGCTTGTGTCTATGTCCGACAACAGATATCCAAAACAATGTTATAAAAATGTTGCAAATGCACGATCACTCTGGTAGAAAAAAACTGGTTACACATGTAAGACTTCTATTGTGCACTTATGGCTTTGGATATGTATGGCAGATGCAAAATGTATGAAATGCTCATTGTTTTATAGATCTGCTCAAACAACGTTTGAAGGATTCATATTTTCAAGACTGGCATTCTTCGCTTTCATCTTACCCTGACTATTGTATGTATCACCCAGAGTTAGTAATGGCTGGTTATGTGAGTCAGTTGTCTGCTCGTGAACATCGTCGTGTTTTTGTGTCTGTTTAGATGCAATCGGCTACCTCTGAACAGTATGTGTCTCTCGACTCAACAAATCACTGATCCATTTTGTAAACAGTGTGATGGTCATTGTATTGAAGATTTATGTCATTTCATGTTAATTTGTCCTAAGTATTCCACACTTCGCAAGAAATTCATACCCTTGTATTATCGTTTTCCGTCAGAATTTAAGATACAGTTATTAGGAAGGAATAGGTCAAATGAATTGTTATTCAAAGTCGCAGTATACGTTACTGAATCCTTAAAATTAAGGAAATGAAATCTCTGTCTATAACCGATTCGTAAAGGTAAACATTTACCTGTGTTACTTATAAAATTTGCCGTGTATTTCTTGTTTCTTTGTCATTATACTCTTTCAAACTCAGGTAATTATTGTGCAATTCAGTTCACATGTTCATATGGGCCAGAGGGCCTGCAAAAACTGAATAAACCATTATTGTTGTTATTGTTATTGTTATTATTATTATTGTTACACACACACACACACACACACACACACACACACACACACACGTCATAACGCAGGCTCGCAGAGAACTGTAGATAGAGAGACAGGCACGCAGAACGTGACCGAAATGGAAGAGGCCGGCAGAGTTGAGAATACCGTCGTCACATAAAGCGCGACGAGCAAACATCGGAAGAGACAAGAGAGAAGGCTCCGGCATGTAACGAGAGGCAAACACACGTAAACTTTGGCGGCACACCAAACATCAATGCGCCATGGCCTTTCTTGAAATAGTTGAGTTTTACGTCCTCTAGCAAAAGCTTTTAGGGACATGTCTTTCGTTCACAGTAGTCTTTGGTGGCCTTGCTTAAAGAAGTCGAGTATTTATAGACTGGCGCAATTTTTGCTGTGTCTGAAAGTTGATGCTCCTCATTTTCTGTTATATGGCCATCAAGATACAAGCCAGGTGGTTCCAAACAGACAGATTGAAATTAAAGGAATGGGATTATTTTGTGCACTTGGGGCTGACGCAAAGATAGGGTGGCGAGTGAGTGCGAAGGCCTGACATGTGCGTCAACTAAGGTGAAGGTCATATACTTGAAAGATCTTTTTGTAATTTCATTGCTGAAGATCCCCCAAAACAAGGGAAATAAATTGGTGGGGAGTTGTTCTTTTAATCAAGCATCAGTTTAACATGTAATGCTGGCTCAAATATATGGTAGGCTTCGAAACGCTTGTATGGATTGTATCATGTTTTAGTGCAAAATCCTAATTATGACGTGTGGCCTGTATTGACATGCGAATCGATCTGACAATATTCAAGGGAAACTATACACTCCGTAACATCCCAACTCAGCACGTATCTCCCTTCTTTGCCAATCCTCATCTCTGCAACACCCCAAACCTCCTCCTCCTCCTCCTTCGCCCCTATCCCCCCCCCCCTCCCTCCCCTGAACTATTCTGGCCTTGTGGGGTCCTCTCATATTAGATAAGGTAAGATGATGTTTGCTTATAGCCCATCCGACCGAAAAGGGGCATATCAGGGCTGTCACAGCGTTGAAGTCAACTCACAAGTCATAAAAAAAAAAGAAAAAAAAAACAAAACATCACACACAATCTTTTAAGGATGCACCTTCTAAAACACACAGGCAATTTCGTTAAAAAAAAAAAAAAAAAACTTTTCTTTCCATAAAATCGTAGATCAGATGAAAAATGTTGATGTCCTTCAGACATTCAAAGATCACATAGATGAGAAAGCAGACTGCGCTATGTTGACATTCTTAGATAGTTTAATTATTTCTACTGAACGCATCGATTGCTCACGTCGAGTAGAAATCTGCTGTCTTCAGCCCCATGACCTCTGCCTCCCCCACCCTGCCTCTGTCTCTATCTGTCGGTCTGTCTGTCTGTCTGTCTGTCTGTCTCTCTCTCTCTCTCTCTCTCTCTCTCTCTCTCTCCTCTCTCTCTCTCTCTCTCTCTCTCTCTCTCTCTCTCTGTATAATACCGAAGCATTGAACAATGTGGTAGATTTGACTGCATGCATTATAACGTTTTGGGATAGTGTGTCACTGTTTCGAATGTAGTCCGGTTATTCTCAATCTATGCACATATTGCTCTTGTTGACTGGCAGTCTGCAGTCCTTGCCCCCATCCCACCCGCACCGCCACCCCCCCCCCTCTCTCTCTCTCTCTTTCTATCGCATGCTCGCTCGCTGAGTCGCTGGTTGGTCTCTCTCTCTCTCTCTCTCTCTCTCTCTCTCTCTCTCTCTCTTCTCTCTCTCTCTCTCTCATTTTGAAATAACGTGACAATGATGTTTTTTTTTCAGTGTTGTATTAGTACGTGCAGTATTGCTTTTTTTTTTTTTTTTTTTTTTTAACACGTACGGCTGTTGTTATGAAATATATTTCCCCGTCCATCCTGTCTCCTCTTCTTTCCTTCCTTCCTTCCGTTTTTCTTCTTCTTCTTCTTATTCTTCTTCTTCTTCTTCTTCTTCTTCTTCTTCTTCTTCTTCTTCTTCTTTCCTTCTTTCTCCTTCTTGTTCTTCCTCCTCTTCTCTCCATTCTTTCTTCCTCTTTCTTCTCTCTTCTTTTCTTCTTCTTCTTCTTCTTCTTCTTTCTTCTT